>CM072529.1:24862500-25165000 GCA_036898165.1 Silybum marianum
AGTAGAATGAGATGGAATTTCCCCAATACATGAGTTTATCCATCGATTAAGTTCTTCTTCATTGCAAGATAATGAAAACGTTTCAAAATCATCAAACTTTACATGCATAGATTCATCAATGCATTTTCTTCTGAGATTATAGATTCTGAAAGCTCTAGAGGAGAGAGAATAACCCATGAATATTTCATCATCAGATTTTGGATCAAATTTTCCAAGTTGTTCCCTGTCATTCAGCATATGACATGCACAACCAAATACATGGAAAAAGTCAACTGCAGGTTTTCGACCATGAAACACTTCATAGGCAGTTTTATTGTGCCTTTTGACAATAATAGACCTATTTTGAGTAAAACATGCAGTATTAACTGCTTAGCCCAAAAATAGGTTGGTAACTTGGATTCACTCAGCATTGATCTTGCAGCTTCACACAGCGTCCGATTCTTTCTTTCAACAACACCATTTTGCTGAGGAGTACGTACGACATAGAAGTTCTGAGAGATTCCTTTGAAGTCAAAGAATTCTTCTAAAACAGCATTCTTGAATTCAGTGCCATTATCACTTCTGATAGACTTCACAAGTTGACCATTCATATTTTCAATCTTTCTCATAAACCGAATGATTTCTTCAACAACATCACTCTTGTGTTTTAGAAAGAAAACCCAAGTATATCTAGAATAGTCATCAACAATTACTAGCATATACTTTTTACCACCTAGACTAGGAGTGCTTACTGGTCCACACAGATCCATATGAAGCATTTGAAGAGGTTGAGAGACAGATGAGCATTGTTTTGTTTTCAAAAAGGTTTTGGTAAGCTTTCCTTTTTCACATGCTCCACGCAGCTTTTCTTTCTCAAAATATATTTTAGGCATACCAACAACTAGGTCTTTGCTGGAAAGTTTATTCAAGGTTTTGAAATTTAGATGTGAGAACTTTTTATGCCATAGCCAACTTTGTTTAGCTAATTCTTGAGAAAGAAGACACATAACTTCACCAATTGCACTTTCTTTCATGTTGATGATGTACGCATCGTTCATTCGGGTACCTGCCAGTACAACTTTATTCTGCACATCAAAGACCAAGCAAACACACAGTTGAAACATGACTTTATATCCCAAATCACAGATTTGGCTGATGCTCAGTCAGTTGTACATTAGTCCCTCAACATGAGCTACTTTAGAGAAAGTGATGATTCCATTTGTTATGGTACCATAACCTTTTGTAACACCTTTCCCATTTCCTCCAAAGGAAACAATGGGTCCTTTTTCTTTAGAGAAGTTAGATAGAAGAGATTTGTTTCCAGTCATGTGCATTGAACAGCCGCTGTCCATGCACCATATATGATCTTTGTCTGGTACCTGCATCCACAAACAAATTTAGACTCTTGGTACCCATTTTGATGTGGTTCCTTTGGGATTAGAAGACATTTTGTTGTTTTTACGAAGATCATTATCTTTTGGGCAGTTTTTTGCAAGATGAAGAGTATTGCCACAGTTGTAGCATTTCTTGATGGTAAAAGCCCTCTTGAAATCCATACTATCAAAGCTTTGAGAGAAAGTCAGTGACTGAGAAGAGGAGGGGTGACCGACTCCTGGTCTAGGTCCAAGAATACCTTTACCAGGATTTTTGGATTTCTTAAAGTTCACCGAGCGAGGAATGAAATCGGTGACTATTTGAGATTTCCTTTTGGATGAGAAATTTATTTTGGAACCATTTTTCTTTTGAAAGGTAGGAAATCTTTTTGGTACAGGATACTCAGGAAGAGTTGGTGACCCATGAGAGTATCTTGACTCATGAAGACTTAGAGAGTTTAGAAGTCTTTTAATAGGTTTGGGAGAAGTAGAGGAAGAACTTGGAAGAGTTGGAATTTTTAAAGGCTCAGGAGAGGGTTCTTTGGCTATTACAAAAACTCCAAATTTTTTGGCATTAGACTCTAGTTTGAGCATATCTAACAAGTCTATAGAATGAACAAAAGTAGATTCCTCAGATGAGTAATCTAAGAGATCATCATCGTCATCGGAGAAAAAGCCTGCCAGAAAGCCTTGATATTCAGATGATGGAAGTTGGGGGTCAGAAGTTTGAGGATCATCTTTTCCATATGCAAGCCCAGACTTATCATTGCTAGAAATTTGATCTTGAAGAATCTTTTCAAGATTTTTGGAAGATTTAGTCCATTTTGAGAGAACTTCTTGTTCGTTTTCAAGAGTATTAGAAATCTTGTTTTTCTCTTCAGAAAGACTATCATTTACGTACCTTAGATTTTCTAAGTCAGCTTTCATTTTATCAAAACCTTTGAGTTTTGAGAAACAAGAGAGAGGTTGATCATTCAAGGATTTTATATGCAAGTCAACCTTTTTCTTTTGTTCTTTTAAGTTACATAAGTCAACAGTGAAAGAATCAAAGGCATCAATCTTTTGATCATCAGATAGAAAAGTAAAAGGAGGTACCTGAGTTTGGTTCCCGAAGTTGATCCCTCAGTAGAGACAAGAGCAGTGATGTGGAGTGATCTCTCCATTTCTTCAAGTTCATTAATTTTGGCCATGAGACATTTTCTCACTCTCTGATGTTTGCTCATCTTCCCAACAATGGGCTTCAGCAACCAAAGTTTTTCCTTTACTTAGATTTTTCTCTTTTTCTCTTCTATACTTGGCTTTATACTTTTTATACCCTGAGATTTCTTTTGATTGAGAAGGTTCAAGACTTTCTTTAAAAGATCAGCTATTTCTCTCTTCAGGCTTTCTAGTAGCCGATTTAGAGAAGTCAGAAGAAGAAGACTTGTGTTTTGAGAAAAGTTTAGACCTACACCCAGAGGCAAAGTGACCTTTCTTTTCACAATTGAAGCATTCCTCATTTGCTTTATCGGAGAGAGGTTTTTGAGAAAAAGGTTTTCTTTGAAACTTAGAACGGTCAGAAGAGAATCTTTTATTTATAAGGCTCCCTGCAATCATTGCCATACTATCAGACAGTATGTCAATGGAAGATTCTTCACCCTCATCAGCAGCACTATAGTAAACTTCTGACAAATGGGATGAATCTTCCTTAATTTCATTTTCAGATTCTGAGGAAGGATAGGTGATTCTAGGAACACATGAGGAAGACTTAGACTCACCAGCTAAAGCAATAGAAGAGGTTTTAATGTCTTTAATGAGGGATTTTCTTTGATTATTGGTTTGCTCATAGTTCATATGAGTCCCATACAAAGCAGTTAAAGGCATTTGCTCAAGATCCTTGGTCTGTTTAATGCAAGTGCATATGGTTTCCCAGAAGTCTGGAAGGCAGTCCATAAACTTGCTTAAAACTTCCTCATTGTCATATACTTTGCCTAGAACTTTGAGATCATTAAGAAGACAATTAAATCGATTGAAGTAAGCTGGAAGAGATTCTCCTTTCTCATGAGAGAAGAGTTCATATTTTCTTACAAGACAAATTTTGTTAGATTTTCTAACTTCTTTTGTCCCTTCATATAGAACACTCAGAGTATCCCACATTTCTTTTGCAGTAGAAAGATTTAGAAGAGAATGGTGCACTTCATCAGGAAGAGATACAACAAGAAAAGATTTGACTTTAGTGTCTAAAGCAACTAGGCGTTTATCATCCTCATTATATTTATTTGAAGGTTTGATAATGTATCTGCCAGTTTTATCACTCCTTTCATCATCTGACTCTATATCTTTTCCTTTAGCGTCTTTTTGTGGGCCAAAGAGAGCCCAAATTTTAGGAACAATAGGTCCCTCACTCAGAAAGTTAGGATACCTGCAATCAATTCCTTCCAAGAATAGTAGCATACGATTCTTCCATAACCCAAAGTTACTTGGGTTGAACCTTGGAGGTTTGGCTAAAGAGCCTAAATCATATGTACCACTGAAAGGAGTTTGCAGAGCACCATCAACATTTGAAGGAGTAGTAGCCATCACAGATCTAGTTTATTAGATTAAACCAACTTCTCTGATACCACTTGTTAGTCGCTATTTAGAGATGGCTACGTAAGTAAAGGTTTGTAGGGGGCTTTTTTAAAATTTTTAATATAAATATTAAAAATTTATACACAGAAGTTTGTTGCGGAAAAGAATAGATAACTCTCTACTCTAACAAACTTAACACATAAAACACATGATAACAGTAATTAACTTATACACTAAGAAAGGTAAAATGAAATTGTTAAAACACTCAGGATGACGGAATCAAACAAAAGATCACTCAGAGGATTTGTTGAAAGCGTGAGATCTATGGGCAGGGCTTCATCTCCTTTTATAGTGCCCATGCATGGGATGCATGGAGACACCTGTCAAGGTTTCATTAGCTGGTAGTATATCTGATGGAAAGAAGGAGATGCCACTCCCTTTGTACTAGGTTAATGGGTGAACCATTCTTTGTAGCACGCAATGTCAGATAACTTTCTCTCTTTTTCTTCATGCTCTGTGAAGTCCCATCAAACCTTTTAGCTAAAAACAAACATCCCTTTTATGAGAATAAAAGAGAATGTCCGAATTTAAGGTTTGTTGCCCACGTTCTTGCTGCACAAGTTTTGAATTTATTGTGACTCAAGAACTTCTCCTTGAAAATTGCTAAGTGATTATGTATCACATCAGTTAGTGCACTCTAAGGTTGGAATCGGCAAGTGTACAATGCTTGGATCGGCAACTCCATTTCAAACTTAGGATCGGCAAGTGTACACAAGCTTGGATCGACAACTGATTCTCAACCTTAGAGTCGGCAACTTCAATTTTTCGAGACTACACTCTTTTGTAATCGGCAAGTGGTCTGAATTTTAATGTTGGTTGGTACATCAAAAATTCCACATTTTGATGTACAACCCTTGATTAGATAGTCTTTGATTTTCCAATACTTGAAGTATATTTCAGACCTTCAAAAGAACCTATAAAAGATCAACAACATAAATAGAGAAGGTTCATCACCAAATCATAGGTGACCCAAAAGTCTCCCTCTTTAATCCAGAAGACTTTAGCGCGTTGTTTCCAATGTTCCTCTTCCTTTAATAAAAGAGAGACCATTTTTGTCTTGGTTTCCTCGAAGTCATTACCTGCTTCGGTCGAGGAAAGTTCACGGAGATGGGCAAGCTTGGGCCTACAGTCTTTGATTTCCTTCTGTTGCGATGCATTGAGCTTACGTCCCCATGAATTTAGACTTCCGGCTATTGCCCGGAGTCTATCCGGAAAGGTCTGTGTAGAAGAATTCTCCCAACCTCGTAGAACCAAGTTACCCAACGAGTCTTCTTGGAACCATTTGTTTTCAAAATGGAAACCTTTATTGGCTAAGTAAGTGAGATCTTCAGTATTCTAAGTATGAAGCATGATCGAAGAGTGTTCAGATATCGGACTTACCAAGTTTTTGACCCATAAGTTAAGGAAGAGATTCAAACAAGAATGGGAGCCGACGGCGCGATCGAGACGTTCGTGCATCTCATTAGGTTTGCCTTTGTGTCTGCTCCAGGTAAAGGGAAACCCATGAATGGGAAGATCTAACAAGTGGCAATCAAAAAGCGCTTCTCTAAATCCTTTGATACACCACTCAGGGTGTTCAAGAATACCACGTTTTTCTTGTTGGGAAGCAAGATTGTTAAAATCTCCAATAACAAACCCACAGGATATTAAGTGATCGAAGAAGATTTCAGGAATCTCGGCGTCTCCCTCTTTCAGGAAAACCATAAAAACCTATGACTCTCCAAGTTTGAATGGTGCAGTCAATAACTTCTAAATCAATGAAATTTTGAGAATACGACAAACGGGAACATTGTACTTTGTTATTCCATAAGAAACAAAGGTCACCACTTCGACCATTACAAGTAACAGCGATACAAGAATCAAAGCCCAAACGGTTTTTGAGACAGTCAACTTTGGATTGTGAGACAAACGTTTCAAATAAGAAGATTACATCCAGCCGGGAGACTCTCACGAGCTCCCTAATAACTGGAACCACCCAAGGGTTACCGAGCCCCTGACAGTTCCAAGATAGAATATTCATTGATCTAGGTAGGCCTGTGAAACGGGTCCCGCCTCTGGTATCTTTTGTTGCAAATTCGTTTCTTCGGTTTGTGATCCGGTCCCATCAACGGTGCTTAAATCCGCTCTCATCTTCTTCCCATTAATTTTCCTTGCCTTGTCTTTAATGGAGATGCATTTCCTATTTGAAGGGGTAGTGTCGGGGTTCAAGATTCCTATTTTGAGGTTTTGTTGGTGTGGGGGTTCACAGTTGTGCATGGTGGGGGTGTTGCTGATGGGGTTTGCATGGGAAAGTAAGGGATGATGAGGTGGATTAACTGTATAGTAAAGGGATGTACTATTAGGTGGTGGGGTCCCCTCTAGTTTACTTGTAGTAGAGGTAGGTGATGATGATATAATACTTTTTGACTTTTGGTGAATTATGGTGCTAATATTCCCATTAGCCTCCACTTTCTGCATGGAGTTGCCAAAATCCATATTGTTATTATCCTTTTGGTATTTTGTGTCTCCTATAGTACAAACCCACAATATCTTTTTACTTGTTTCCTTGACTAAAGTGTCCTTCCTAAAAGGGAGTGAGGAGGGAGTCTGAATTGCTTTTAGCTTTTCAGTTTTTGTCGAACTAGAGGAATTGTTCAATTTTTGGGTTGGTTACTTTTACCAAAGTAAAAAGTAATTTTACTTTTATCTTGGTCCATCATAGGATGGGGAGTTACCTGAGAATCAACCTTTACCGGAATTAAGATGGTGCTGCCGGAGTTGTTATCAGTCAAGCCGGTTTTCGATTGATCGCTTCTCTTTTTTTTCTTGTCTAAGGGATTTGAGTTTTTCTACAATCCATTCATCCCTCCGCTCGAGCATCGCAGTAAAACAATCTCCAACATATCCCAACAATAGCCAAGGGCCATAGAGTTGCCATAGATTTCATTCCGGGTCTTTCGGGTCTCGAATTGCTACTAGCTTGTTACTGCAGTCTTGTTCATCATGGCCCCAAATCCCGTACCTATAACAAATCAGGGGTAGTCTTTCGAACTGGAATTGTATCCATGTTTTCATGCCTTCGAAAGGTACGAAAAGACCCACACATGGCCTTTTGTCGATTGATAAGTTAACTCGAGTATTTGTATTTGCTCTAATCATGTCAAGATTTGTTCCCTTCCATTTAATTTATGCCAAGGGGTCCGCCATTTTGATCCACGATGAGAGGTTATTTTCCGTAAAGAGACGTAATGGGATGTTGTTTATGGATAGGCGTAGCGGTATGGTGTTTAGGCAGGCTTCCTTCCAATTGCCCGAGGTTGGCCATGGAGTGCCGATAGGAAATCCCCCTGCGAAACACCAGGGCATTCTTTACAGAACCTACACTTGATCGTCAGGAGACGAGAAGGAAAACCAAAAAAAAAAGAAGTAGTAGAATCACTCCCCAAGAAACGTACCTGCCAGGCTCCTCTAAATTTCCACATCCGGCCAAAAACAGTTTTTAGAACGGATATATTGCATTCTTTTTTTGAGAAAACTCGAGCAACCATGGAAGATTCGGCAAAAGCTTCGAGTTGGAGTTCCTCCACCGTCTGGACAGCAGTGGCATCAGTGGCGTCTACAACCTCGACGATGGTCTGGGTCTGTGAAACATGGAGTTTTTTGTGAGAGAGGTGAGAGCTTCGATGGTTCCTTGGTTCGCAGCCATGGATGGTTGAGAGGTTAGAGAACCTGCAGAGTGGTAGTTTCTTCAATGTTGCCGGATAATCGTCGATGAAACCTCAAAGTCAGTTTCAGCCACAAGGGTTAAGCCACAAGGGATTTCATCTTATATATTGTTTTCTCATTAGTGTGTCTTTTATTCCCTTTTATTATGTGTTTTTTTAATGTGTTCGTGTTTCCCCTGTTTATTTATTTATTTTCATTTGGATTTATGAGGATAAAATTTTGTGTTTTGATGATTGTATGCGTCATTTGTGAGATAAATGTTGGATTGTTGGATGTGACCATAATCATGGACACAATGTTGACAACGACTTGAAAGGTTGTGCAACAATTTAGTTGCCAAAATGGTGAAATAAAGAGTTGGCCTTGTCAAGAAGTCAAATCTAAAGCATTTATGATAGAGGAGGAGAAGTGGAAAAAGAGGACCAAGACAAATGGATAATAGAGACAAATTATGTAAAATCCATTTCACTCTCTCAAATATCTTTCAAATATTTCTCCTCTTCCATTTATATATTGAAGCCTTGGAAATCAATTTGGGAAACTCTTGTACCTCAACAATATAAAAATTTAGTGCTTATCTTGCAAATTATTTTAGCTAGTTGTAGTTGTAACTTAGTATTTCCATTCTTGTACCACTATGGTCACATTTATGTCCACAAATTTTATCTTTATGCAATTTATCTTTAAGTATTTCTTGTCTTCTATTATGTTTTTTTTCTTTTAAGCATTGGCCAAACCCTTTTTGGGTGTGGGTGTATGTGACACCCCAAAATTAGATAAATAAATAAATACGAAATGAAATGGGAGATGGAAAATAATGAAAAATTAATTTTTATTTTATCGGACTAGCAATGGAAAAAATATCAGATTGGGGGTGAAAAACGTAAAATTGGAAAAAGTATTGAAGTCAAGGCCCAAATGTCATTTTCTGAAAGTTCAGGGGCTATGTTAGACTTCATCAAATCTAAACCAAAGGGACTTGTTTTTTTAAATATATGAGATTTGCAAATTTTTATATTTGAGAACGATGGGTGATTTTTGAAGCCTTTTATTAGCTCGTCAAGTTAATGAAAAAAACAAAAACGAATCAAATTTAAGTAGCCATTATTGTTGACTAAATTTTTCGTTCAAGTATTTTCAATAAAAATGAAGAATCGAGAGAGAAATCGGAGCTCGAAAGTCCCTACCCGAAAGACCCGTTTATCGACGATTGGAGGTAAAGTACTCAACCAAATTTTGAGTTCTTTATATGGTTAACTTCGTTTTTAATTCCTCTATCGAACCTTAGTAGTCTTATGTCTTAGATTTCAGTTTAGAGGGTTAGATTTTAAGTTTTTCTACTGATTTCGAGTGGGTTTAAAATCCAAACTTTAAACGAGCGCATGTGACTCAATAGTTGACGGTTTTCGTTGATTTCTATTCATATGGTTTGAGGAAAATTATTTTCTAGAGTTTTAGAAAAAAAAAATCGTCGAAAAGGATGAAGAAACAAGGTCGAACGACTATTTTCAGGTCACCGGTGAAATTACCCGGTGAAATACCGTTTTCCAGTGACGTTGGTACAATTCCAGTAGGTTTGGTTATAGAAGTTTGAGATTTTGACAACTTTAGCTCTAAAACTTGTGAAACATTCTACTTAGGCCAAAAGGTGTTAGTTGCAAATTACGCTCTTGACCTCGAATTTATTTGAAATTGCCTCAAATTATTGGTTTTTAAAGAAATCACTGATTTTGGTTAAGAGTTTTATTTTGAAATTAAGTTGGCAAATATTTGTGGTTTTCCTTGATTCTTGTTTGGGAAAATGTTAAATGAGGCTCGATAACAATATTGAAGTCAGGGATAAAATGCCATTTTCTAAAAGTTAGGGGTTGTGTTAGACTTCATCAGGTCCAACCCAATGGATTCTATTTCGTAAGTATATGAGATCTGCAAATTTTCAGATTTGAGAATGATGGGTGATTTTTGAAGCCTTTTATTAACTCGTTAAGTTAATAAAAAGGCAAAAAAAAAATCAAATTTAAGTAGCAAATACTACTGGCTACATTTTCCGTTCAAGTATTTTCAAGAAAAATGAAGAATTAAGAGAGAAATCGGAGCTCGAAAGTCCTTACCCGAAAGACCCGTTTATCAACGATTGAAGGTAAAGTACTCAACCAAATTTCAAGTTCTTTATATGGTTCACTTTGTTTATAAGTCCTCTATCGAACCTTAGTAGCCTTATGTCTTAGATTTCATTTTAGAAGGTTCGATTTAAGTTTTTCTACTGATTTTTGAGTGGGTTTAAAACCAAAACTTTAAATGAGCGTATGTGACTCAATACTTGACGGTTTTCATTGATTCCTGTTCATATGGTTGAGGAAAATTATTTTCTAGAGTTTTAGAAAAAAAAAGTTGTCGAAAAGGATGAAGAAACAAGGTCGAACGACCATTTTCAGGTCACCGGTGAAATTACCGTTTTCCGATCGTGTTGGTTTGACTCCAGTAGTTGTGGCTATAGAAGTTTAAGATGTTGACAGCTTTGGCCCTCAAACTTGTGAAACATTGTATTTAGGCCAAAAGGTGTTAATTGCAAGTTAGGTTCTTGACCTCGAATTCATTTGAAATGACCTCAAATTATTGGTTTTTAAAGATGTTAGAATATTATTCTTTATAAAAGTATGAACAGAACATCTCCAAAAGATAAAGAGTTAGTCTTCAGAAGTTCTCTCTCTAGAAGACAATATTCATCCAGAAGATTACATCAGAAGTCAGTCTTCAGAACCAGAAGATAAGGCCTCTTCTGGTTACTTAAACAAGGGCCTACACGTAACATCTGACGTGGCACAAGGCACGACCTCAGCGTATAACAAACTCTAACAAATTCTGTTAGAGACTTCGCCTACGTGTCAGTTTGTGATAGGATAGCTTGTTGACTTTGATTCTTGTAATAGTATAAATAGATAGAGCTTATGTTGGTCCCTAAAGGGTCTACAAAAGTTCAATAATAAGTAAACAATTTGTAGAAGGGGGGGGGGGGTTGAATACAAACAAACAGATTTTGGTTTTTAAATTAGTTTATATATCATAAACAAATTTACAGTTACAAGCGGAATAAGAACAAGTTTAAAATCTATTCTATTGTAACTAAGAAACACTAAGTTTGATGCACAAGAAGAAGGAAGAAAGAATAAAGAGGGTTTAGGTTAGAAGGAAGCATGCACTAAGATGAAGAACATATCTTCATCTTATTTATACCCGTTTGCATTTAATGCTAGACAAAAGGTATATGCCACGTGTCAAGCTTGGATAAGAAGCTTGTCCTTGCTAATAAGACAGCCATGTTTTTGGCCGAATATGAACAGTACCATATCAGATATGATGGGGACATAAGAGACAATTCGTACGTCCTTTTCTGACAAGGTATTAGGTTTGACTTTTGTGCATCGAGGATAAGATCAATCTTTAATCTTGTAAAGGAAGCTTCATTTGATCGCTGATTCTGAATCTTCAAGGATGAATTTCAGTATCGCTGAGGCTTCACAAGACTTCACACTTTGATTAGATAATCACTGCTATCGCTGAGATGATTTCATGTAACACCCTGAATTTCGTCCTAGTTGAAGAAAGTGTTAATCCGAGTGATTCAATAACCGAACGTTAATTTCAGAGTTTGAGCTGTAGTGCCTTATGAGAGTGACATCTGTCACAATAGCACCGATGGTACTTAGAGGATGGTCGTCTCGACTATTGTGCCATACGGTTATGACATCCGTCACAATAGCACCGATGGTACCAAGTAGTTGGTGGTCCCAACAGTTGTGCCATGCTATAGTGACAATGGCACAATGCATCAACCGTGTCATCTTTGTATTCCACTCTCAGAATCAACAAGATAAGTATTTTGAAGTTAATTATGTTGGGTATCATCCATAAGGCGAGTAGCGGGATCAAAACGGGTGAAAAGTGGGAAAAACACCTCAAAACGGCCCCCGGCTATAGTGCCCGGCGATACTGACATGGCACAATCGCATGGTAGCATCGCCCAAGATGTACCGTGACTTAGGAAGTGGATCAGATTGGTTTTTGAGCACGGGCTAGTGTGCCGGCGAGTGTGACAGGGCACACTCGCATGTCACACTCGCATGCGGCCTCCAGTGGTTAAAATCGGGATTTCCTTCATTTGGCCATATCTCTCTCATTTCAACTCCGTTTTGGACGATTCAAAGTGCTATGGTTTCGTATTTCAGATCTCTTTAAGATGGAAACAATGAGGATTAAAGTTTACTGGATGATTTGGGGTTCCCATACGTTGAAAGGTACGATCACCCCTCCGAAATCTTGGATCTAGGGTTTAAGTTTTTCACCAACAACTCTCATTCTCTCTTGGGTTTGTTTGTGTATGTTTTGGAAGTCATGTAGGTGTTCTTGGAAGGATTGCACCATGGATTTAGAGTTATAGCTCAAGGATCTAAAGTCTTCACCGAATGGAACTCGGTATTGGGGTAAAACCTAAATTTAACTTAAATCTAGCAAGGTGAGTTCAAGATACTTTGTGAAAACTTTGTACATGCCAAAAACGTCCATTTTGAAGTGTTAACATGTTTTAATTGCTATTTGTCAAGTATTTGAGTATTTCGAGGATATGCAATTATTTGATATAAATGGTTTTATAAATCGTACAAATGTTATTTTTGGATTTTGACACTTTGATAATTTAAAACATATTTCATAAGAGGTTTTGATGTTTTATCTATAAATGGGGATTATTTGGTGTCAATGATATTTTGAGGATATTGGATTTATAAACCTACGGAATTTACATGTTATGGCATTATGGGACATTTTGTAAAATAAATGAATGTGAGTTCCTTCTTACATTTCTAAAAATTTATACATGTCAAAATGATGTATTTTTATATGTCACAAAACATTTATACAAGTATTTCTATACTTGGTATATTTTGGTAAACTAGGTCAAAATGTGTCATCTAGGGTTTCTCTTTGAAATGATGAAATGTGTGCAAGAAATGGTTTTAAAACACTCTTATGAGTTTAATGTCAAGAAATATGATGTTTGGAACTAAATGCTATTTTTGACCTAATTTTTGGAAAGAAAGTTATGGAACAAGAACTATCATACAAAGATTTTTGTATTGAGAATTGACTAGTACATTGGAATGAATGTATGAAATGTCTAGACTAGTGTAATGGATCCATAGGCACAATAGTCGGTTATATATTGGGGATGGGGCAAGTAAAAGATCCTAGTTTAGGTTGAGCTTCCTCAGTTGGGTATTGAGTAATAAATCCACGTTTAGGGGTGAACTCTTTATCCGTAAGCCGGAGATTTCTATCCGTTCGAGCTTACTGAATTACTGATATCTATCGGTACAATTTGCGGGTCGCTCCTGTATGTTTCCCTTAATTGCGTATCTTTTAGGTGTAAATCGCGCGCGAAAGAAAGAATTTAATGGCGTATCTTTTAGGTGTAAATCGCGGATAAAAGAAAGGATTTAAGGGGAAAACTTTATGGTCAAATGTTTATTTACCGTTTTCAAGAGTATTGGATTTGGTGTCATGTTAAATGAGTATTTCTATTTAAAGCTTTCATTTCAAATGTCATTTTGGTCTAAAACTTTTATTATGGAAATAAGGAATTTGGGGAAAGATGTTGCTTTTATAATGAAGTCGTCTCGTTTGAGAATTATATTTTATCAAGCAAATCTTTTGGTTTCAAATCAATTAAAAATATGTTAAAAACTCTTGAGCTCACTAGGCGTTAAGCCTAACCCTTTTTCTTTGTCGGCATGTGCATCAGGTTATCGTTGGGGTTGGTACTAACGACACGTGTGGACTTGAGCGCTAGGGAGTAGCACATTAAAGATCTAGCCTTGGTGACGTTTTCTCCATTTGGAGATAGCGACTCTTATTGGTTTAGTAATACCCAACCGTATGTAGGTCTTGTATAAGACTTGATCTATTTGTTGTAGAGGTTTATTACTAATTATGGTTTGAGGAAACTTAAATATTGATGTAATATTAGAAATTTTAAATTAGTCGCTCTTTCCAGATTTGAGGGTGTTACATTTCATCTTCTTCGTATCTTCGATCTTGAGGGAGAGAGGTACGTAGCATTTAAATATCAGGGATTTTAAGATGACCAAGAATGCTACGATAATCAAATTTGGTTTCACGCTCATTTTTAGAGCTTGAACCACCTTCAGTAGTTGACCTTTTCTTCTTTGATGACTCAGGAAGAGGGGGAACTTGCACGTGTTGTGACATCCTTTGCAGCAACTGATCCAGTACTCTTTCCACCATATCCTTGAATTTGGATTTGGAACCCTGAATGGCATCTCTGATTTCTAACCGTTCAGTGTATCCATAAATCCTTAAGAACTTGGCTTCTTCCCTCTCAGTTCTGTTTGTCCTTGTCATTCTTACATATACCTTTGGACCACCTCTGTTGGAGTGTCGCCCTTGAATAGTTGCATGAATGATTTTGGCTTCAGATCTTCGAAATTTCAGTCTATGAGTACACCAGTCAAGTTCTTTGTCTTTCTGAAAAGTGGCTTCAGCGGATAGTGCACTTAGGATCTTTTGTTGACCAAGAATCGGATCTACGTTCAAGTTTTCCTGTGCAAGTTCTTTTTGTGCAAGAGCTTCAGCGACCCTTTCACTCTTTTTCAATTGTTCCTTGGCCGCCTTGTCTTTAGCAGAGTCTTCCCTGAGTAATTTTCTTGCTAAGGCAAGATCATTCTCAGTATGCTTTGTCTTCTCATCCCTGATACATTGTGCTTCTAATGCTTGTTCTCTCTCTTCGCTAGATAGAAAGTAGAATTCATCTACCATCCTGATTTGTACAGCGTATATGGGTTCAGCTTGAGACACCCTTAT
The DNA here is from genome assembly GCA_036898165.1 of Silybum marianum. NCBI lineage: Eukaryota > Viridiplantae > Streptophyta > Magnoliopsida > Asterales > Asteraceae > Silybum > Silybum marianum. The sequence goes on from CM072529.1 coordinate 24,877,044, forward strand.
TCTTCTTGCTTCGAATTCCCTAAGGAATTTTATTTGCCTTTCTTCTTCTTCAGGCTCGCTTATGATCGGCTTTTGAACGCGACGTCTGGGAATAAGGCCTTCTTCTTCTTCAGAGTCAGTTTCTATTATGTACATAAACTACTTTTCAGAAGAAGGTTCCTTCCATGAAGTGGAGTCCTTTGGGGGACGGGGATCACTGAGGGAAGGAGAGGAGGAAGAAGATTTATCAGATAGAGTTTTTGTAGGTGAAGGAAGTGTGGGGGTTTCAGAGAGAGGTGTAAAATAAGGGATTAAAGGAAGAGATACTCATTAATGGTCTCCCCCTTAGATAATGGGATAGTGGCATCCAGATTTACCACTTCTTTTCCTCAGATAAGGGGATAGTGGCATCCAGATTTACCAGCTTGTCCCTGAGAGGGATGTTGTCCGTCCCCCAAAGGCTCTTGATGAGAGACTCCAGGCCTAGACATTCTGAAGTGCTCTAAGGCACTTCCAATGTCATCATCATCTTCATCATCATCCATTCCCCCATAATGAGGGATGGGATCTTCTTCTTCTTCTTCTTCATCATCTTCCTCAGCATCATCATCATCTTCTTCTTCTTTAGCAGCCAACCCTTCAGGGAGGGAAGATCCCGTTCGCTGGATGTACAGAGAAATCTTTTCACCAGGGAACGTCCGGTTGTGCTCCGCAATGAGTTCATCTGCAAACTCTTTGGCACATCTCTCTCCCTCGATGTTATCAGGAGGTAGACAGTGCACCATCAGAGTGCGAACATTGGACTGAATGTCCTTGAGCTTCGTATCATTTTCCTGAAGCGTAGTCCGATCAGTAGTAGTGAAGGAGGAACTGGCCTCAGAGAGCTTGGTGAGCATCTGCATCATATCGGATTGAGTCTTTTGAATAGACTCAAGGACGTTTGCCTGAGCAGCAACCTTCTGCTCTAAGTTGTACAGGTTCTGGCCAAGGACCCTGTTGTCTTCCTTCAGAGAGAAAACGTCAGAAATGAGATTGCTGACGTTGGTCTTGATCGCTGGTGTCCCAACGATGCGTCGGAAGATGAGTTCAGCTGACGTCTGAAGATTGTCAACCCCAGCCCTGGTGAGAGCACATTCCCTGACCAGATAGTCAATAGCAGGGAATGTAGGACTAGGAAGGACAATGAGAGGGAGGTCAGTGACGGGAGTGGGAAGCTTGGGAGCTGCCATCTCTGTCTTGACCTCTCGGAGCCTTGCAGCATTGGGATGTCCCTAAGGAGACTTCCCCGTTTCCTTGCTGGTGGTGGTGGTTGTCGCTGTCGCTGAAGTGAAGAGAGGAGCGACACCTGATGATAACATAGATAAAGATGCCAAAAATGCACCTGGATTAGAAGATGGATGGAAAAAATTATTTTTCTCCTTGAGAGTATCGTGAGGATTACTCTCAGGGACTCCATTTGCAGAGGTAGTGTCATGAGGATCACTAACCAGTGTCTTAGAGTATCTGAGAGAGACACTCTGAGGTCCTTTTAAATTGGCCTTCCAAAACTCAGATTGCCTAAACAATATTGAGGTTTGGACTGCGTGCATTTCAGCATCGTCAGGAATAGGGACAAATATCGCTGAGTCATGTGCTGAGGTGAGGACCAAAGGAGAGGAGATACAAGAAGTTAAGAAGGCTGTGAGAGTAGTACCTGATCCAGCTTCAGCAGAGCTGGCTATAACACCCTCAGTGACCGGAGTCGCTGATGATGGAGGTACTGGTGATGAACCAACAACGGATGAAGAGACCGTTGAAGTGGCTGTGGCTGTTGTTGGTGTTCGTAGTACACCGAAATTAGAGAGAGTGGTCTTTTGAGAGATCGTCTTCTTTGGCTTCTTGGTTTTGGTTGCGATGGTCTTTTTATGACCATCGGTTGGTTGTTTCCTCTTAGCAGTAGTAGTGTCCTGGATGCTCGCTGTTGGGATGGGCAGCGAGGTAGACACCGAAAGAGGGGCTCCAATCACTTTCAACATGTAAGGCGTGAAAGGAGCATCACCTGGACGTTCCTCTATGTCCAGGGACTTCTTCCCCACCACGGACAAGAAGTGGTCACCGACCTTTGGGTAGTCCTCCCCGAAGGCAACTTCCATTATTGTTGCGAAGAACCGTGGGTAAGGGATGACCGGGTGTCTGGTAGCAGCGTAGATACGACTGACCATATCGCTGAAGATATAGTCAGCGTAGTTGAGGTTGTGGCCGGTGCAGAGAGAGAAGGCGAGATCCTGAAAGTGCTTGCTCGCTTGGTAATGCGAGCCAATCTTTGACCCAAGGCATTGGATCACCTGGGTAAAGATGTATTGCTAGAGAGCAGGCAATCTCCTCTTTTCTACCTTTGAGCCCACCGTTTTCAGCGATGGATTTTCCCAGGCATAGCCGATAGAGTCCAAGAAGGTGTCTATCTGCATCTTGGTAGGTTCAGCGCCCCATTGCACATTCTTGGCGCGTGTAGGGAGACGAAGAGCCTTCCTCACAAACCCAGAAGTGAAGGAGAACTATCCAAGGTCTGGAATCTTGAAGCTAATCGCAGAGAGCACGGTCCCCTTGTCCGTGGTGAGCCTAGTACAGTGAGCCGTGTTACCAGAGAGCTTGAAGATGAGAGGAGATGCCCACTGGGTTGTGGACAAACGCGTACATCAGCGGGCATGCCTTGATGAAGGTAGCTCCTTCGTTGAAGTGAGGGAGATCAACGGGTATGTCAACCAATGCAATATAATTGCATGATTTGAAGAAAACTTTCAAAATTGGGAAGTGGCAGTTTGGTGCAACGACCAAGGTGTTGTCAACAGTTGTAGCAACAGAGGTTTCAGCAGTCTTACTTGCAGAGGCCATATCTGTAGGAAAAATGGGAACACCAAAGAGATAAATCATGGTTTTATACATAAATGTATAAACCAGAGTTTGGTATAAAGAATACCAAATGTAAGATTGAAAGAAAAAAGTATTTTGATGAACAATATCAAAATGCTTGTGGTAAAAACAATAACATAAAAGATTATTTTAGAAAAAGTAGAAGATAATTAAAAATGAATAAAACTTTAAGAAGAAAGTCTTCTGTTCTAAGGAAAGAACTTAGAACAGGGTTTTGAAAATAGAAAAAAATTTTAGTTTTAATCCAGATTAAATTTATTTTCTTCCTAAAATATGTTTTTATTGCATTTTAAGAAGATTAAAGGTAAGAAGATGTGAAACAAGATGTTTCCAGTTTTAATAAAGGTTTAGATTAAACCTTAGGTGTTTTCGAGAAGAAAAACGCACAAGTGCGTGTTCTTGGTGTTCTTGAGAAAGCTTGAAGATTCGAAGGTTCTTTTGCCTTTTGGAGAGTTATGAGAGCGTAAAGAGGCAAATGAGGCAAAAGAATTGCATAAATAGCATGAGGAGAGAGAAAGAAAGGAGTGGTAAACGACGGTTTTAGCTTTTTGAAAAAGAAATGATGACCTGGCGCACGTTCCAAGAAAGGAGTTGGAAGGGAAATGTCGCGGTCCGTCGTGTGTTAGAAAAATGTCTGACGTGTCCTTTTCTTATTTTTAAAAGATTATAATGATAATTATCCATAAGGAAAGTATCATTATTAATTTAAAATCTTCATCAATGACAATAAAGGATTGTCAGTGAGAAGTTTTATTTTTAGAGATTCATTCTTTGATGAGAAAAGATATCAAAGAGTGATAAAGATTAGAAGATAATACCTGAGGAGATGTCCCAGATATCGCTGAATCAGAGTTCAACGAATGGAAAGTTTGAAGGCTTTATTTGTATCACTTGTTATTAGTCACCGAATAAGAAATTATTCAGCGTTCAACATACCAAGTTCGCTGATAAGTAGATTGAATCTAGTTTCATCAAGAGGCTTGGTGAAAAGATCAGCAAGCTGATATTCAGTGGGTACAAAATGAAGCTCAACTTCACCATTCATCACATGATCTCTGATAAAGTGATATCGGATCTCAATGTGCTTGGTTTTGGAATGAAGTACAGGATTGTTAGCAATGGCAATAGCACTAGTACTATCACAATAAATACGAATTTTAGAGAGCTTGAGATCGTTGTCTCTGAGTTGATTTCTCATCCAAAGGATTTAAGCACAAAAACTACCAGCGGCTACATATTCAGCTTCAGCAGTGGAGGTGGACACTGAGTTTTGCTTTTTGCTTGTCCAACTAATTAACTTTCCACCTAGTAGCTGACACCCACCAGTGGTGCTCTTTCTATCTATCTTACAACCTGCAAAGTCACTGTCAGAATAACCAATAAGATCAAATCCTGAGCCTTTGGGATACCAAAGACCTAGATTTGTAGTTCCTTTCAGGTATCTGAAGATTCGCTTTACAGCGATTAGATGGGATTCCTTCGGTTCAGCTTGATACTGAGCGTAGAGACATGTAGAATACATGATGTCAGGTCTACTCGCTGTAAGATATAGCAGAGATCCAATCATCCCTCGATAGGCAGTGACATTGACTGGTTTCCATTGGGATCCTTGTTCAAAGTCAGAGGAGGAGCCATAGGGGTCTTCATCGCGAGCATTGATTCATGTCGAATTTATTCAGCATGTCTTTAACATATTTACTTTGACAAATAAAGATTCCTTTGTCAGATTGTTTTATCTGCAAACCTAGAAAATACATTAGTTCACCCATCATACTCATTTTATATTGCTTTTTGAATTCTTGCAGCGAAACAAGTACATAATTTGGGTCTTGTGGAACCAAAGATAATGTCATCGACATATATCTGAGCGAGTATGGTATGACCTTTATATTTTCATAAAAACAGGGTTTGGTCAATTTTTCTACGAACAATTTTTTCTTTAAAAAGAAATTTAGAAAGGGTATCATACCAAGCTCTAGGAGCTTGTTTTAACCCGTAAAGAGCTTTTTCAAGTTTGAAAACATAACCAGGATGGTTCGGGTCTGAGAACCCAGGGGGTTGTTCAACATAAACTTCCTCGCTGAGTTTTCCATTTAGAAAAGCACTTTTAATATCCATTTGAAAAACTCTGAAGTCTTTATGGGCAGCATAAGCTAAAAAGAGTCTTATGGCTTCTAAATGAGCTACAGGTGCAAAGGTCTCATCATAGTCAATTCCTTCTTCCTGTCTATAACCTTGAGCAACAAGTCTAGCCTTATTGCGAATTATAGTCCCGTTTTCATCTAGTTTATTTCTGAAAACCCATTTGGTTCCTATGACAGTTTTATTAGAGGGTCTAGGAAAAAGATTCCAAACTTTATTTCAACGAAATTCAGTTAGTTCTTCTTGCATAGCTGAAACCTAGCTAGGATCAGAGATAGCTTGATCTATCTTCTTAGGTTCAGAGAGAGAAATGAAGTTAACATAAAGACAAATATTACCTGTACCTCTACGTGTCTTGATACCTGCGTTGGATCACCAATAATCTGATTTATTGGATGATTTACAGTCCATCACTGAGCTGGTGGTTGAGGAGAGAGATCAACAGCAAATTCAGTGACTTGTTCTTCAGTTTCTGGAATAGGACTTGTTGTTTCAGCAACATGTACTTCATTTAATATCAATTCAGGGGATTGATTTTCAGACGTAGTTAGGTTGTTCACAGAAGAATTTCCAAGAGAGGAATCAGCAATAGGAATCTGATTTAGAGGAGTAAAATTCATCCCTGAAGATGGATGATTGTCACTTGAAGGATTTATAGGGATTCGTCATCACATGCTTCAGTAGGAGGTTGATTGCTGAAATACGTTTTAGGTTCCCCATAATGGGATCTAATCCAAGTATTCAATTATTCATCATCATCATGAGTATGAGAAGTATGAATGGGACGAGATTCATCAAAGTTGACGTGCATGGATTCTTCAACATGTTGTCTTCATTTGTTGAAGACTCTGAAGGACTTAGATACAGAGGAGTATCCAAGAAATATACCATCGTCAGCTTATGGATCAAACTTACCCAAGTGATCTCTGTCATTCAGAATGTAACATCTACATCCAAAAATATGGAAATATTTCAGAGTAGGTCTTCTCCCATGACACAATTCATAGGGGGTCTTCTTAAGTCGCTTAACTATCAGGGATCGATTTTGAGTAAAGCAAGATGTGTTGACTGCTTCAGCCCAGAACTGAGTTGGTAGATGCAATTCGCTGAGCATTGAGCGAGCCGCTTCAATTATAGTTCGGTTTCTTCTTTCAGCAACAACGTTTTGCTTAGGAGTTCTTACTGAGGAAAAGTTGTGAGAGATGCCTTTTTCTTCAAAGAAGTTCACCAGAGTGCTGTTTTTGAATTCAGTACCATGATCACTTCTTATGGAACGAATAATCAGATTGTTCAGCACTTCCATCCTTTTGATAAAAGAAATTATCATTTCAGGGGTATCACTTTTGGATCGAAAAAAGAACACCCATGTGTATCTGGAGTATTCATCAACAATCAGCAAAGTATATTTCTTCCCAGAGATAGATTGGACATTGACAGGTCCAAATAGATCCATATGGAGTAGCTGAAGAGGAGCGGTCACTGAAGAAATTTGCTTTGACCTGAAGGAGGCTTTTGTCAGCTTTCCCTTTTCACACGCTGAACAAAGAGATTCCTTTGTAAAGGTGTGATTTGGGAGGTCTCTGACTAGATCTTTTTGAGACAATTCATTTATGGTCTTAAAGTTGAGGTGAGAGAGTCTTTTATGCCATAACCAGTTAATGTCAGTGGATGCTTTAGAGATAAAGCACATGTTCTCAGAGTGAGAACTATTCATATTTATGACATACACATTTTCCACTCTTTTGCCTGTTAGGGCAAGCTTATTATTACCGTTAGTGACAACACATCTATTTTTTAAGAATAGAACTTTGAAGTGTTTGTCACATAACTGACTAACGCTCAAAAGATTGTGCTTTAGTCCCTCAACGTAGGCAACACGAGAAAACGAAGTGGCTCCGTTGGATAGAATTCCATAACCTTTAGTGTATCCTTTGCCATTTCCACAAAAGGTCACTGATGGACCAGCTTCTTCTTTGTAATCAGAGAGCAGAGATTTTCTGCCAGTCATATGCCTTGAGCATTCGCTATCAAGATACCAGATACCTTTGGCACTCTGCATACAACAAAAGATTAATTGTTTAAAGGTACCCATACTACTTTGGGTCCTGCTTGGTTAGATAAAGGATTGGCGGAGGAGCTACTAGCTGAAGAACTCTCTTCAGTGGATATCTTCACCTTTGTTGGTTTTGCAACCTTGGTGGATTTCACTCTCGTTGATTTATCAGCTTGAGCTACTTTCTTTCCATGAGCTAGTTTATCAGCTCTTGTAGTGTTAGGACATTTACTTGCAATGTGGGTAGTTTCACCACAGTGATCAGACCCGTTTCTGACATTTTATGGGCCCTGGACGAGATGTAAAAATGGGCCCTTGTTAAGTACGATCTTTTTTCAATATATTGTCTTTATCATCATAAATAACATAGAATTCAAAAATTACTAATAATTTAGATAGTAAAAGACATGGTTTCTCTTTTATTTATTAATTTTTTTGAACTACTAATATATATTATATAGTATACGTGAAAAAATCGGGCCCTTATTTCTTTTGGGCCCTGGGCGTACGCCTGGCCCGCCGTCCCCCAGGGACGGCACTGACAGTGATAGCACTTCCTATATTTAAAGGGTTTGGATTTCAGAGAGAAAGGAGGAAGTTTTTCAGGGATAGGACCAAGAATTACTTTATTCATAGTCCTTGGAGGTATAACAACCTTTTCAGAAATAGGAGTGAGATCGATCTTAATTCTGGGGGTTGGTCTCTGAGAAAAGTCAGAGCCCTTCTTCCCAGTTTAGAATTTCTCTCTGAGGATTTCTTGTTCTTATTCTGAGCGATTTTATTCTTAGGAACTTGGTCAAGAAACTTGTCCTTGATCACCTTCTTAGAATTTATCACAGGAAACTTCTCTTTAATAGAAGAGGAAGAAGTTGAAGAAGAAGGATCAGGGATAGAAGAAACAAACATTTCAAATTTGAGCATGGAACGATCATTCTCTGATTCTTCCTTTTCAGGGTTAATGCCTAACCCACTTCTTACTTTCATAGGTATTTGGGCATTGATGATCTTATTTACTTTTTCAGAAGCTTTACACCATTCTTCGATGGTTGCCTTTTCAGACTTAAGATCAGCGATAGCCTTTTCCTTTTCAGCAATAGCTTGCTGCTTCTCGATGCTTATGGTTTGATTTGCAAAGACTTGGTCCTTGAGAGTTTCCTAAATTTTAGAAAGTTCTTTGATTCTTATATGGCAATTTTTCAATTGCTCGGATAAATCAGTGTTAATTTTCTCGGCCTTAATCTTTCCATTTAAAGCATTATAAAAATCAACTGTCATAGCATCGAGAGCTGACAAGTTATCACTTTCAGAGAGTAAAGAGATAGAGGGAATGGTTACCTTAGTATAAGGGGACTTAGAGGAAGAAGTTTCAGTAGCTTCTTCAGCGTCCTTTATTCTTGCCATTAGACACAGGAAGGCAAGATCTTCTTCATCAGACCCAGACTCTTCAGAGGTCTTGGCCCAGTCGTCTTCAGCGTCCCAATCAACTTCTTCAGCAATAAGGCCTTTGCCTTTTTGCTGGTATTTCTTCAGATCCTTGTATTTTTTTTTCAATTTCAAATACTTCTGCTTTTTATCAGAGGTCTTGGAGGTGGTAAGAGCTGCAACTTTCTTTGATCTACATTCACTTGCGAAGTGACCCTTTCGCTGACAGTTGAAGTATATGGCTGAGGCTTTCTCAGCGGGCATTGTCTTTTGCTTTTCAGAGTCAGAGAGATTTGAAGGTTTTCGAAAGTTGCTCTTTCTAGCGAATCTTTTAAAATTATTTGTTAAGAGAGCTAGAGAGTTATCAAACTCAGAGATGTCAGCATCAGTGAGTTGATCTTCTGAATCAGTTTGACCTAATTCAGTGATGGAGGTAATAGTGAAAGAAGAAGTATTTTTAAGAGGAGTTGCCTCTAAAGTCACAAGTGCCAAAGAAGTACTTTTGGCACCTTTGAGTTCATTTATGAGGTTCTTGCTCAGAAGTTGAGATTATTCCTCATTTAAGAGCATTCCATATAATGCACTCAAGGACAGAGTTTCAAGATTTTTTGACAACTTTAAACATGTAGTATACACTGCCCATTGATCCGGTAGTGCCTCCATGAATTTGGTCAGTATTTCAGCGTTAGAGTATACTCTGTTGACTGATTTAAGATCAATCAACAAACAGTTGAAACGCTGGTGAATTTGAGAAAGAGATTCACTTTTATGATACATAAAACTCTCATATTGTCTTACAAGGTTTATGCACCTAGTGACTTGAACTTCAGAGGTTCCTTCACATTGGATACATAGAGTATCCCACATGGCCTTAGAAGTCCTCTTTTTCATAACAGAATGATATAATTCATCTGGTAAAGACATTGCTACTATAGATCTGGCTTTTGAATCAATAGCAATTTCTTTTCTTAACTTCTTCAGTCCATCGATTGGGAGTTTTAATGATACTCCTTTCAGGGATGGTTGGAGCAGTAGTGGTGGCAGGAACACCAGCTACAATAGTTGTAGGAACAAATGGTCCATTTTCTAGATAGTAAGGGATCTTTGGATCAGATCATTCTAGAAACAGAGACATTCTTTCCTTCCATAATGGAAAATTATCATGGCTAAATCTTGGAGGTTTAGCTAAAGATCCATTATCATTGTAGTTCGTATTAGGGTTTGACATTTTAAAATAGTTTATCAGAAAAATATTTTAAAGAGAAAAGAAGCAAACACTGCTCTGATACCACATGTTGGTCCCTAAAGGGTCTACAAGAGTTCAATAATAAGTAAACAGTTTGTAGAAGGGGGGGGGGTTGAATACAAACACACAGATTTTGGTTTTTAAATTAATTTATATATCATAAACAAATTTACAGTTACAAGCGGAATAAGAACAAGTTTAAAACCTATTCTATTGTAACTAAGAAACACTAAGTTTGATGCACAAGAAGAAGGAAGAAAGAATAAAGAGGGTTTAGGTTAAAAGGAAGCATGCACTAAGATGAAGAAGATATCTTCATCTTATTTATACCCGTTTGCATTTAATGCAAGACAAAAGGTATATGTCACGTGTCAAGCTTGGATAGGAAGCTTGTCCTTACTAATAAGACAGCCATGTTTTTGGCCGAATATGAACAGTACCATATCAGATATGATGGGGACATAAGAGACAATTCGTACGTCCTTTTCTGACAAGGTATTAGGTTTGACTTTTGTGCATCGAGGATAAGATCAATCTTTAATCTTGTAAAGGAAGCTTCATTTGATTGCTGATTCTGATCTTTAAGGATGAACTTCAGTATCGCTGAGGCTTCACAAGACTTCACACTTTGATTAGATAATCACTGCTATCGCGGAACCGCTTCAGTTCACTTAGCTGATTATCTCTTTCTTCAGCTAGGGTCTTCGACTTTCGCTGAATGGTCTTCTGGTGTGATAGCTGATCTTCAGATCTTCAGAGATAAGCTTGTTGTTCCTTGATCTTCAGCGATCGCTGATGGTAATCAGCGTATGCTATCGCTGAATATGAACAGAAGCTTATACAATGAAATTTCACTAAGTATACAAAAGGAATCATATTCAAATCATTGAGAGGACTTATGATCAACAGCTTCCCTTGTATTCGTGATCGATTGAATAAAGAGAACACGTGAGATATTTTGTAACTGTATTCATTTGAGTTACTGAGTGAAATATAAAATATCTTTCATATCATATGAATCTGATCATCTATTTCAGTTCATCATTTCTAGTTTGATTGTTGATTATCAATTGCTTCCGCTTATTGTTCATTATATAAATTATATAAATTGTAATCAACATCTTTTGAGTGATAAATGAGATCTGGGTTATAACAATTGGTATCAGAGCCTTCTAGTCAATCTATTGATTAGCCGATCTAATCCAATATGGAGAAATCCTCACTCAACTAGAATTTTTCTGTGTTTTAATTGTTGTTCCTCATTCTATGCTGTTTTTCGAAGTTTTCGCAAATCGGTGGTTCTTCGCAATTAAATCTGGAAATAGTGATTATCTCTTAATTGTTTTCAAGTTTTTGATTGATAGAATTCAATTTCAAGTCTCCAATTTCCCTCAATTCTCTTTCTAAAATCCCATGTGTTCAGAAATGGCTAACTCGAACCCAAATAGGAACGCAATGTACAGTTCTGGGATCTCTAACCAAACCTCCAACTCTCATCAGGGAAGAGTATCCTCAGTGGAAAATATGTATGATCAACTTCTATGAAGGTCTAGATTTAGATCTATATTCCTCTATGCTGAATGGGCCATATGTGCCAACTGTGATGGTTCCTAGAATTCCCGCCACTTTTATCACTGCTAGAATTCCTGCTCAGCGAATCCCAAAAGAGAGAAAGGATTGGGATGAAGAAGACAAGAAGAAGGTGGAGATCAATCTCAAAGCAAAAAGACTTCTGATCATGGCAATTCCCGACGACATCATTCAATCCTTAGACTCATGTGCAACTGCAAAAGAATTATGGGATCAACTGGCTAACCAACTAGAAGGTGGAGCAAAGATGAAGAAAAATAGAAGAGCACAAGTTTTGAATGAGTACAATAGTTTTCATGCTCTGCCAGAAGAGACGCTGGAACAAACATTTCCCAGATTTTACACTCTAATTAATCTGTGTAAAAGACGTGACATTGTCAGGTCGCAGGAAGACAATAATGTCTTATTTCTTAAGCGACTGAATGCTGAATGGTCAAACTTATCCATGTCTCTTCAGGCTAACCAGGATCTGGAACAGTGTTCATTACACAATGTATTTGGAACTCTGCAAGATCATGAGAAGGAGGTTCAACAGAAGAAAGTGAATGTTGGTGGTCCTCTAGCTCTCATTTTTGAATCAAAGGGGTCAGGTTAAAGGACCAGTGAAGCAGAGAAGAAAGGAAAGGGCAAGGCTCTAATTTCGGAAGATGATATAGAAGCTAGACTTTCGGGTTCAAAAGATGATGAAATAAGTGCCTTCGTTGAGTCTCTGTACCTGATCACCAAGTAGTTCACGAGAAAGTTTGGTAATCAATCAATTCAGAATACAGGACGATCTGATTACAGAGGTGAAAGGTTAAATTCACAAGTCTTCGTGACAAGACAAGAGCCACCTCTGGTAAAGAACAAGGAAGAAGAGAAGAAGGAGAAATTGATAAAGAAGAAAGATGTTTGCTACAGATGTGGCAAACCGAGTCATTATTCCAAGAATTGCAAAGGAGCTCTGATCAAAGACAATATGTACTATAAAAACAAATATAAGTACAATAAAGATGAAAGAGCAAAAATGGCAGACATAGAGAATTGGTGTTCTGATCAGTCAAGCGATGCAGAAGCCATGTTTTGTGGCATGGCAATGAAGAATGATGCAGAGGAACAAATCTCTGAAACTCCGATTTGTTCTACTTCTGAACAATCTGAACTTGAAAAACACGGTCTTTAATCTTACTCAAGAATTTGAAACTCTTAGACAAAAGCTCTCTTCTGAAACACAGAAGAGAAAAGAACTTGAAAAATCTTTTGTACTTCTGGAAAAGGAAAGAAATATCTACAAAATAGAAGTAGAGCTGACTAAAGAAAAATTAGAACTTTCTGTAGAAAATGAAAAACTTTTAAAACATAAAGGTTCCATAGAAAGTATCTATAAAAAAGAGATTGATGAGCTTAAAAAACTTCTGAAACAGAAAGATAAAGAGATAGAAGAAAAAGAGAGTACAGATTGAACTCTGTAGCGCTTAAAAACTGTTTTCTAAAGGAAAAAGAATTTATGCACATAATTCTTCAGAAGAAGAAACTCTTGATCAAAAAATATCTAGATGTGCATGAAAAGATAAATATGCAAATGGATAAGCTGATCTTGGTTTTGATGACCTTGATCCCTATACATGCAAAAAGAGATCTACTCTTGAATCCGTATTTCATGTGGGAAAGGAACAATAACCTGCTTTTCTAGTTCTATATGAACAATCTGTTTTCAAAAGATCAAAATATGCAAATGAACATAGAGTTCGAAAACTAAAATACAAAAACATTAAATACTATTCTGATCGAAAAACCAGCAAATTAAATCAAGTTGATTTAAAACTGGTACAGAAGAAGGATGAAGTTTTCAACTTTGGCTCATTTACACATATCACTTTAAATCCAAAAGCAGATGAGTTCATTCCAATGTATGCAGAAGAAGAAATACGATCTGATTTGGAGAAGGATTTACTTACTACTTTGGATGACTGTTTTTTTTAAAGAAGTTGTAGAGCTAGCAAACAAAGATTTTCAAAATAATATTTCAAATTGTTCTGCATCTAGTTCAAGTAATCCAAAAGTAATTCCCTGTACCTTAATTGACTTGAATGACTGTCAAGAAGAGGATGATGAATTTAACATTATCCCTGAGAAATAAAAGATCAGAACGATGATGAATTCTTTCAATATTCAGAACAACTTCTGACCTCTTTTGAGAAAAAATTTCCTTCTGGATATGTTCCAACATACTGTCCAAATCCCGAACATGGTGAATATTTATTCACCAGTGAGTCATCAATGAATACAGAATTTGACACAACAAAAAGAAAATCATCTGTCCCAAAAGTCAATAAACTTTCAAATGGAATACTTATGATCCCTGTTCCGGTGAAAGAACAGAAGTCTAGAGTTCCTATTCATCCTGACTTTCTGAATATGTGTTTGAAAGCAAAGTTCTGTCTTGAATTAGACAAAGAAGCAGAAGTCAAGAAAAGAAACAATTCTGAAACTCTTAGACCCTCTGTCTTAAAGTCTAAATTTTAGAAGCCGATTAAATTCACTAAGGAACAGAAAGGAAAATGGGTCATAAAAGACAATCTAACTTCTTCTGTTTCAGTGAAATCTCCTAGGGATCGAAGGGAGTGGCCTACACAGAAGAGAACACAAGAGAAGACAATGAATTTCAAAGAAAATAATTCTAGACTAGATAAGAAGTTCAATAGAACAACTGATACTAGAATAGAGTTGAATAAGAAATCTTGTAATTCTCATTCTAGCAATGAAATTTCAATGAAATCTTTACTTTCTCAGAATTCTGAATGTCTTTCTCTTATGTTAAAATTAAAAAAGCCATTCTCTAGTCCACATTGTTTTCCTTCTGAATCCAAGAATCACAAAAATCCAAAGAGTCAGAAGAAACAAAAACCTAAGACTAACCCAGGCAAACCGGAAGTTTCTGGAAACCCTGAGGTAAAGAGTAAGAATAAGAATCAATCAATCAATATTCCTAAGCCTAACATAAGAGGACCCATAATGAAATGGGTACCTAAATCTCTCTAATTTGTATTGCAGAAACAACGTGTGCACGTATGATATCTTGACTCTGGATGCTCTAGGCACATGACCGGAACCAAAAACCTCCTCTCTGCATCCAAAGATAAAATTGGCGGAGTATTAATTTTTAGAGATGATGGCAAATGACAGATCAAAGGCTATGGAACTTTACAATAAGGAAACGTAACATTATCAAAGGTGGCTTATGTCTCTAGACTAAAGAAAAATTTATTGAGCGTAAGTCAACTTTGGGATGCTGACATGAGCGTTTTCTTCAACAAAAAGCATTGTCATTTGCCTACAGAGTTAGGAAAAGAATTTCTAACAACCATCAGGAAAGGTAACCTTTATATGATGCATTTCACTTCTAAAAACGGAAAAGAGACTCCGTGTCTCATATCTAAGAAGAGTGAAGTACCTTGACTCTGGCATCACAAGCTATCTCATCTAAACTTTAAAAATTTAGAGTTTCTTGTAAAACATAATCTGGTTGAGGGCCTCCCAGAGGTCCACTTTCAGAAAGATCATCTTTGTCCTGGATGTGAAATGGGAAAGCTCAAAAGAGCCTCTCACAAGATAAATAGAGATCTGGCTTGCCCTAGACCTCTGCACATGCTACATGTCGACCTCTGTGGTCCCATTGCTGTATAGAGTCTATCTGGCAAATTTATATTCTGGTATTAGTTAACAAATACTTTAGATATACATGACTTGCTTTTGTAAGACAAAAATCAGAAGTACTAGAAGTACTAACAAATATGATGAGGAGGATCCAAGTGCTTATGGAAAGAAAAATCCAGAAGTTGAGAAATGACAACGGTACAGAATTCAAGAATGCCAAACTTGAAGAGTACTTGAACAAAGAAGAAATCTCACAAAACTTCTCTGCTGCTAGGACCCCTCAACAAAACGGAGTGGTGGAAAGAAGAAACAGAACGCTAGTAGAAGCTGCAAGAACAATGCCTGCTGCTTCTGGTCTTTCCACTCACTTCTGGGCTGAAGTTGTTGCAACCGCGTGCTTTACACAGAATAGATCAATTATGGTCAAAAGACATTCAAAAACTGCTTATGAACTCATTAATAAAAGAAAACCTAATATAAAGTTCTTACATGTCTTTGGCTGCAAATGTTTTATATTTAATGATCGTGAAAAACTTTGAAAGTTCAATAAGAAGTCTGATGAAGCTCAATTTCTTGGATATTCACTTACTTCAAAGGCATACAGAGTCTTCAACCTTCGAACCAGGACGGTCATGGAGAGTATCAATGTCAGCTTCGATGACCAAGCCCAACTAACTTCTAAGTATCCCGACTCAGAACTTAAGCTAAATCAAGTAACTTCTGACTATCTCTCAAAGTCCAGAGAGTCAGAACTAAATTCATTATTTGTGGACTTCTTTGGAGATAAACTAATCTTTGATTGTGCAAACAAAGACGATCTGGTTAGAACTACATAAGAACTACGAACCTCAAGTATCAACATTTATGGTCCTTCTGGCTCCCCTACTATTTCTGATGAACCTACAGATACAAATGATGAAACACAAGAGACTGTTATATCAGAACCAATAAACTCAAATGAACGACCAAAAGAACAAACTCCTACTCCGTTTGCAGAAAGCTCCACACTAGATCCTTATAACTCCGTTCCTTCATTTGAGGGGGAGAAACTTGGTTCTTCTCCAACACAACATGAATCAGAGAATACGTCTCAAGATACAGAAATAGCACCTCCTCTGATTTCTCAAGCTCCCTTGAAGAAGTGGACAAAAGATCATCCTTCCAACCAAATCGTTGGTGATCCTTCTAATGGTGTAAAGACCAGATATGCCACTGCAAATGGGATATTCCACCATAATTGTTTTGTACGCCTGGATTCGTACCCTAGGCAAATGGGATATTCCACCACCTAAAAAAAATATTTGGAATTGCGAATTAAGCTCTTAACCTTGAACTTATTTGAAAGGGCCTCAAATTATTGGTTTTAAGGAAATCAGTGACTTTGTTTAAGAGTTCTATTTTAAAATTAAGTTGGAAATTATGTAGGTTTTTCCTTGAGTATTATTTGGGCAAATGTTAAATGAGGCTCAATAACAATATTGAAGTCAGGGGTCTAATGTCATACTTTGAAAGTTAGGGGCTATGTTAGACTTCATCAGGTCTAAACCAAAGGGACCTATTTTGTAAATATACGAGATCTGCAAATTTTCCTAGTTGAGAACTATAGGTGATTTTTGAAGCCTTCTATTAGCTCGTTTTGTCAATGAAAAAGACAACAAAAAAAATCAAATTTAAGTAGCCAATACTGCTAGCTACATTTTTCGTTCAAGTATTTCAAGAAAAATGAAGAATCGAGAGAGAAATCAGAGCTTGAAAGTCCCTGCCCGAAAGACCCGTTTATCGACGGTTGGAGGTAAAGTACTCAACCAAATATCGAGTTCTTTGTATGGTTAGCTTCGTTTTTATCTATCGAACCTTAGTAGATTTATGTCTCAGATTTCAGTTTAGAGCGTTCGATTTTAGTTTTTTTTACTTATTTTTGACCGGTTTTAAACCTAAACTTTTAAA
Organism: Silybum marianum; assembly: GCA_036898165.1. Taxonomy (NCBI): domain Eukaryota; kingdom Viridiplantae; phylum Streptophyta; class Magnoliopsida; order Asterales; family Asteraceae; genus Silybum; species Silybum marianum. The sequence goes on from CM072529.1 coordinate 24,893,969, forward strand.
GGAGAGTATGTGACTCAATACTTGACGGTTTTGGTTGCTTCTTATTTCTTTGGTTGAGTAAAACTGTTTTCTCGAGTTTTAGCAAAAACAATCGTCGAAACTGACGAAGAAACAAGGTCGAACGACAATTTTCAGATCACTGGCGAAATTACCGTTTTCCGATCGTGTTGGTTCGGCTCTAGTAGTTGTGGCTATAGAAGTTTAAGATGTTGATAGCTTTGGACCTCAAACTTGTGAAATGTTGTATTCAGGACAAAAGGTGTTAATTGCAAGTTAGGCTCTTGACCTTTGATTTATTTGAAATGGCCTAAAATTGTTGGTCTTCATAGAAATCACTGATTTTGTTTCTGAGTTCTATTTTGAAATTATGATGGAAATTATTTGGGTTTTTTCTTGATTATTGTTTGGGCAAATGTTAAATGACGCTCAATAACAATATTGAAGTCAACGATCAAATGTCAGTTTCTGAAAGTTTAGGGTACCTATTTTGTAAATATATTATATCTACAAATTTTTAGATTCAAGAACGATGGGTAAATTTTAAAGCCTTCTATTAATTGTTTTAGTGAACGAAAAAGACTAAAAGATTTCAACCAATACTTTTGGCTACATTTTTTGTCCAAGTATTTTCAAGAAAAATGAAGAATCTAGAGAGAAATCGGAGCTCGAAAGTACCTACCTAAAAGACTCGTTTATTGACGATTGGAGGTAAGTACTCGACCAAATTTCTAGTTTTTTATATGGTTACCTTCGTTTTTAAGTACTCTATCTAACATTAGTAGCTTTATGTCTCAGATTTCAGTTTAGAGGGTTCGAATTTAAGTTTTTCAACTGATTTTCGAGTGTGTTTAAAACCCAAATTTTAAACGAGCGTATGTGACTGAGTACTTGACGGTTTTCATTGATTCTTGTTTCTATGATTGAGGAAAGATAGTTTCTAGAGCTTTAACAAAAAGAAACGCCAAAAACGATGAAGAAAAAAGGTTGAACGACCATTTTTCAGGATGCGGTGAAAATATCGCTTTCCGGTGATGTTGGAACAACTCTAGTAGGTTTTGTTACGAAGTTTGAGATTTTAACAGCTTTAGCCCTCAAACTTGTGAAATGTTGTATTTAGGCCAAAAGGTGTTTTTTTGTGATGGATATCCTAGGCTATGCCTGGACTAATCCAGGCAAACTATGATTGCAATACATCAGCACTGATAAACTCCGTGACCATAATTGTTTTGTACGCCTGAATTTGAACCCTAGGCAAATGGGATATTCCACCACCTAAAAAAAGTATTTGGAATTGCGAGTTAGGCTCTTGAACTCGAATTTATTTGAAATGGCCTCAAATTGTTGGTTTTAAATAAATCAGTGACTTTGTTTAAGAGTTTTATTTTTAATTAAGTTGGAAATTATTTAGGTTTTTCCTTGAGTATTATTTGGGCAAATGTTAAATGAGGCTCAATAAAAATATTGAAGTCAGGGGTCAAATGTCATACTTTGAAAGTTAGGGGCTATGTTAGACTTCATCAGGTCTAAACCAAAGGGACCTATTTTGTAAATATACGAGATCTGCAAATTTTCCTAGTTGAGAACTATAGGTGATTTTTGAAGCCTTCTATTAGCTCGTTTTGTCAATGAAAAAGACAACAAAAAAAATCAAATTTAAGTAGCCAATACTGCTAGCTACATTTTTCGTTCAAGTATTTCAAGAAAAATGAAGAATCGAGAGAGAAATCAGAGCTTGAAAGTCCCTGCCCGAAAGACCCGTTTATCGACGGTTGGAGGTAAAGTACTCAACCAAATATCGAGTTCTTTGTATGGTTAGCTTCGTTTTTATCTATCGAACCTTAGTAGATTTATGTCTCAGATTTCAGTTTAGAGCGTTCGATTTTAGTTTTTTTTACTTATTTTTGACCGGTTTTAAACCTAAACTTTTAAAGGAGAGTATGTGACTCAATACTTGACGGTTTTGGTTGCTTCATATTTCTTTGGTTGAGTAAAACTGTTTTCTCGAGTTTTAGCAAAAACAATCGTCGAAACTGACGAAGAAACAAGGTCGAACGACAATTTTCAGATCACTGGCGAAATTACCGTTTTCCGATCGTGTTGGTTCGGCTCTAGTAGTTGTGGCTATAGAAGTTTAAGATGTTGATAGCTTTGGACCTCAAACTTGTGAAATGTTGTATTCAGGACAAAAGGTGTTAATTGCAAGTTAGGCTCTTGACCTTTGATTTATTTGAAATGGCCTAAAATTGTTGGTCTTCATAGAAATCACTGATTTTGTTTCTGAGTTCTATTTTGAAATTATGATGGAAATTATTTGGGTTTTTTCTTGATTATTGTTTGGGCAAATGTTAAATGACGCTCAATAACAATATTGAAGTCAACGATCAAATGTCAGTTTCTGAAAGTTTAGGGTACCTATTTTGTAAATATATTATATCTACAAATTTTTAGATTCAAGAACGATGGGTAAATTTTAAAGCCTTCTATTAATTGTTTTAGTGAACGAAAAAGACTAAAAGATTTCAACCAATACTTTTGGCTACATTTTTTGTCCAAGTATTTTCAAGAAAAATGAAGAATCTAGAGAGAAATCGGAGCTCGAAAGTACCTACCTAAAAGACTCGTTTATTGACGATTGGAGGTAAGTACTCGACCAAATTTCTAGTTTTTTATATGGTTACCTTCGTTTTTAAGTACTCTATCTAACATTAGTAGCTTTATGTCTCAGATTTCAGTTTAGAGGGTTCGAATTTAAGTTTTTCAACTGATTTTCGAGTGTGTTTAAAACCCAAATTTTAAACGAGCGTATGTGACTGAGTACTTGACGGTTTTCATTGATTCTTGTTTCTATGATTGAGGAAAGATAGTTTCTAGAGCTTTAACAAAAAGAAACGCCAAAAACGATGAAGAAAAAAGGTTGAACGACCATTTTTCAGGATGCCGGTGAAAATACTGCTTTCCAGTGATGTTGGAACAACTCTAGTAGGTTTTGTTACAGAAGTTTGAGATTTTAACAGCTTTAGCCCTCAAACTTGTGAAATGTTGTATTTAGGCCAAAAGGTGTTTTTTTGTGATGGATATCCTAGGCTATGCCTGGACTAATCCAGGCAAACTATGATTGCAATACATCAGCACTGATAAACTCCGTGACCATAATTGTTTTGTACGCCTGAATTTGAACCCTAGGCAAATGGGATATTCCTAACCTAAAAAAAGTATTTGGAATTGCGAGTTAGGCTCTTGAACTCGAATTTATTTGAAATGGCCTCAAATTGTTGGTTTTAAATAAATCAGTGACTTTGTTTAAGAGTTTTATTTTTAATTAAGTTGGAAATTATTTAGGTTTTTCCTTGAGTATTATTTGGGCAAATGTTAAATGAGGCTCAATAAAAATATTGAAGTCAGGGGTCAAATGTCATACTTTGAAAGTTAGGGGCTATGTTAGACTTCATCAGGTCTAAACCAAAGGGACCTATTTTGTAAATATACGAGATCTGCAAATTTTCCTAGTTGAGAACTATGGGTGATTTTTGAAGCCTTCTATTAGCTCGTTTTGTCAATGAAAAAGACAACAAAAAAAATCAAATTTAAGTAGCCAATACTGCTAGCTACATTTTCCGTTCAAGTATTTCAAGAAAAATGAAGAATCGAGAGAGAAATCAGAGCTTGAAAGTCCCTGCCCGAAAGACCCGTTTATCGACGGTTGGAGGTAAAGTACTCAACCAAATATCGAGTTCTTTGTATGGTTAGCTTTGTTTTTATCTATCGAACCTTAGTAGACTTATGTCTCAGATTTCAGTTTAGAGGGTTCGATTTTAGTTTTTTTTACTTATTTTTGACCGGTTTTAAACCTAAACTTTTAAAGGAGAGTATGTGACTCAATACTTGACGGTTTTGGTTGCTTCCTATTTATTTGGTTGAGTAAAACTGTTTTCTCGAGTTTTAGCAAAAAGAATCGTCGAAACTGACGAAGAAACAAGGTCGAACGACAATTTTCAGATCACTGGCGAAATTACCGTTTTCCGATCGTGTTGGTTCGGCTCTAGTAGTTGTGGCTATAGAAGTTTAAGATGTTGATAGCTTTGGACCTCAAACTTGTGAAATGTTGTATTCAGGACAAAAGGTGTTAATTGCAAGTTAGGCTCTTGACCTTTGATTTATTTGAAATGGCCTAAAATTGTTGGTCTTCATAGAAATCACTGATTTTGTTTACGAGTTCTATTTTGAAATTATGATGGAAATTATTTGGGTTTTTTCTTGATTATTGTTTGGGCAAATGTTAAATGACGCTCAATAACAATATTGAAGTCAACGATCAAATGTCGGTTTACGAAAGTTTAGGGTACCTATTTTGTAAATATATTATATCTACAAATTTTTAGATTCAAGAACGATGGGTAAATTTTAAAGCCTTCTATTAATTGTTTTAGTGAACGAAAAAGACTAAAAGATTTCAACCAATACTTTTGGCTACATTTTTTGTCCAAGTATTTTCAAGAAAAATGAAGAATCTAGAGAGAAATCGGAGCTCGAAAGTACCTACCTAAAAGACTCGTTTATTGACGATTGGAGGTAAGTACTCGACCAAATTTCTAGTTTTTTATATGGTTACCTTCGTTTTTAAGTACTCTATCTAACATTAGTAGCTTTATGTCTCAGATTTCAGTTTAGAGGGTTCGAATTTAAGTTTTTCAACTGATTTTCGAGTGTGTTTAAAACCCAAATTTTAAACGAGCGTATGTGACTGAGTACTTGACGGTTTTCATTGATTCTTGTTTCTATGATTGAGGAAAGATAGTTTCTAGAGCTTTAACAAAAAGAAACGCCAAAAACGATGAAGAAAAAAGGTTGAACGACCATTTTCGGGATGCGGTGAAAATCTGCTTTCCGGTGATGTTGGAACAACTCTAGTAGGTTTTGTTACGAAGTTTGAGATTTTAACTTGACTTTAGCCCTCAAACTGGTGAAATGTTGTATTTAGGCCAAAAGGTGTTTTTTTGTGATGGATATCCTAGGCTATGCCTGGACTAATCCAGGCAAACTATGATTGCAATACATCAGCACTGATAAACTCCGTGACCATAATTGTTTTGTACGCCTGAATTTGAACCCTAGGCAAATGAGATATTCCACCACCTAAAAAAAGTATTTGGAATTGCGAGTTAGGCTCTTGAACTCGAATTTATTTGAAATGGCCTCAAATTGTTGGTTTTAAATAAATCAGTGACTTTGTTTAAGAGTTTTATTTTTAATTAAGTTGGAAATTATTTAGGTTTTTCCTTGAGTATTATTTGGGCAAATGTTAAATGAGGCTCAATAAAAATATTGAAGTCAGGGGTCAAATGTCATACTTTGAAAGTTAGGGGCTATGTTAGACTTCATCAGGTCTAAACCAAAGGGACCTATTTTGTAAATATACGAGATCTGCAAATTTTCCTAGTTGAGAACTATGGGTGATTTTTGAAGCCTTCTATTAGCTCGTTTTGTCAATGAAAAAGACAACAAAAAAAATCAAATTTAAGTAGCCAATACTGCTAGCTACATTTTCCGTTCAAGTATTTCAAGAAAAATGAAGAATCGAGAGAGAAATCAGAGCTTGAAAGTCCACCGCCCGAAAGACCCGTTTATCGACGGTTGGAGGTAAAGTACTCAACCAAATATCGACGTCTTTGTATGGTTAGCTTTGTTTTTATCTATCGAACCTTAGTAGACTTATGTCTCGTATTTCGGTTTAGAGGGTTCGATTTTAGTTTTTTTTACTTATTTTTGACCGGTTTTAAACCTAAACTTTTAAAGGAGAGTATGTGACTCAATACTTGACGGTTTTGGTTGCTTCCTATTTATTTGGTTGAGTAAAACTTGTTTTCTCGAGTTTTAGCAAAAAGAATCGTCGAAACTGACGAAGAAACAAGGTCGAACGACAATTTTCAGATCACTGGCGAAATTACCGTTTTCCGATCGTGTTGGTTCGGCTCTAGTAGTTGTGGCTATAGAAGTTTAAGATGTTGATAGCTTTGGACCTCAAACTTGTGAAATGTTGTATTCAGGACAAAAGGTGTTAATTGCAAGTTAGGCTCTTGACCTTTGATTTATTTGAAATGGCCTAAAATTGTTGGTCTTCATAGAAATCACTGATTTTGTTTCTGAGTTCTATTTTGAAATTATGATGGAAATTATTTGGGTTTTTTCTTGATTATTGTTTGGGCAAATGTTAAATGACGCTCAATAACAATATTGAAGTCAACGATCAAATGTCAGTTTCTGAAAGTTTAGGGTACCTATTTTGTAAATATATTATATCTACAAATTTTTAGATTCAAGAACGATGGGTAAATTTTAAAGCCTTCTATTAATTGTTTTAGTGAACGAAAAAGACTAAAAGATTTCAACCAATACTTTTGGCTACATTTTTTGTCCAAGTATTTTCAAGAAAAATGAAGAATCTAGAGAGAAATCGGAGCTCGAAAGTACCTACCTAAAAGACTCGTTTATTGACGATTGGAGGTAAGTACTCGACCAAATTTCTAGTTTTTTATATGGTTACCTTCGTTTTTAAGTACTCTATCTAACATTAGTAGCTTTATGTCTCAGATTTCAGTTTAGAGGGTTCGAATTTAAGTTTTTCAACTGATTTTCGAGTGTGTTTAAAACCCAAATTTTAAACGAGCGTATGTGACTGAGTACTTGACGGTTTTCATTGATTCTTGTTTCTATGATTGAGGAAAGATAGTTTCTAGAGCTTTAACAAAAAGAAACGCCAAAAACGATGAAGAAAAAAGGTTGAACGACCATTTTTCAGGATGCCGGTGAAAATACTGCTTTCCAGTGATGTTGGAACAACTCTAGTAGGTTTTGTTACAGAAGTTTGAGATTTTAACAGCTTTAGCCCTCAAACTTGTGAAATGTTGTATTTAGGCCAAAAGGTGTTTTTTTGTGATGGATATCCTAGGCTATGCCTGGACTAATCCAGGCAAACTATGATTGCAATACATCAGCACTGATAAACTCCGTGACCATAATTGTTTTGTACGCCTGAATTTGAACCCTAGGCAAATGAGATATTCCACCACCTAAAAAAAGTATTTGGAATTGCGAGTTAGGCTCTTGAACTCGAATTTATTTGAAATGGCCTCAAATTGTTGGTTTTAAATAAATCAGTGACTTTGTTTAAGAGTTTTATTTTTAATTAAGTTGGAAATTATTTAGGTTTTTCCTTGAGTATTATTTGGGCAAATGTTAAATGAGGCTCAATAAAAATATTGAAGTCAGGGGTCAAATGTCATACTTTGAAAGTTAGGGGCTATGTTAGACTTCATCAGGTCTAAACCAAAGGGACCTATTTTGTAAATATACGAGATCTGCAAATTTTCCTAGTTGAGAACTATGGGTGATTTTTGAAGCCTTCTATTAGCTCGTTTTGTCAATGAAAAAGACAACAAAAAAAATCAAATTTAAGTAGCCAATACTGCTAGCTACATTTTCCGTTCAAGTATTTCAAGAAAAATGAAGAATCGAGAGAGAAATCAGAGCTTGAAAGTCCCTGCCCGAAAGACCCGTTTATCGACGGTTGGAGGTAAAGTACTCAACCAAATATCGAGTTCTTTGTATGGTTAGCTTTGTTTTTATCTATCGAACCTTAGTAGACTTATGTCTCAGATTTCAGTTTAGAGGGTTCGATTTTAGTTTTTTTTACTTATTTTTGACCGGTTTTAAACCTAAACTTTTAAAGGAGAGTATGTGACTCAATACTTGACGGTTTTGGTTGCTTCCTATTTATTTGGTTGAGTAAAGCTGTTTTCTCGAGTTTTAGCAAAAAGAATCGTCGAAATCGACGAAGAAACAAGGTCGAACGACAATTTTCGGATCACGGCGAAATTACCGTTTTCCGATCGTGTTGGTTCGGCTCTAGTAGTTGTGGCTATAGAAGTTTAAGATGTTGATAGCTTTGGACCTCAAACTTGTGAAATGTTGTATTCAGGACAAAAGGTGTTAATTGCAAGTTAGGCTCTTGACCTTTGATTTATTTGAAATGGCCTAAAATTGTTGGTCTTCATAGAAATCACTGATTTTGTTTCTGAGTTCTATTTTGAAATTATGATGGAAATTATTTGGGTTTTTTCTTGATTATTGTTTGGGCAAATGTTAAATGACGCTCAATAACAATATTGAAGTCAACGATCAAATGTCAGTTTCTGAAAGTTTAGGGTACCTATTTTGTAAATATATTATATCTACAAATTTTTAGATTCAAGAACGATGGGTAAATTTTAAAGCCTTCTATTAATTGTTTTAGTGAACGAAAAAGACTAAAAGATTTCAACCAATACTTTTGGCTACATTTTTTGTCCAAGTATTTTCAAGAAAAATGAAGAATCTAGAGAGAAATCGGAGCTCGAAAGTACCTACCTAAAAGACTCGTTTATTGACGATTGGAGGTAAGTACTCGACCAAATTTCTAGTTTTTTATATGGTTACCTTCGTTTTTAAGTACTCTATCTAACATTAGTAGCTTTATGTCTCAGATTTCAGTTTAGAGGGTTCGAATTTAAGTTTTTCAACTGATTTTCGAGTGTGTTTAAAACCCAAATTTTAAACGAGCGTATGTGACTGAGTACTTGACGGTTTTCATTGATTCTTGTTTCTATGATTGAGGAAAGATAGTTTCTAGAGCTTTAACAAAAAGAAACGCCAAAAACGATGAAGAAAAAAGGTTGAACGACCATTTTCGGGATGCGGTGAAAATACTGCTTTCCAGTGATGTTGGAACAACTCTAGTAGGTTTTGTTACAGAAGTTTGAGATTTTAACAGCTTTAGCCCTCAAACTTGTGAAATGTTGTATTTAGGCCAAAAGGTGTTTTTTTGTGATGGATATCCTAGGCTATGCCTGGACTAATCCAGGCAAACTATGATTGCAATACATCAGCACTGATAAACTCCGTGACCATAATTGTTTTGTACGCCTGAATTTGAACCCTAGGCAAATGAGATATTCCACCACCTAAAAAAAGTATTTGGAATTGCGAGTTAGGCTCTTGAACTCGAATTTATTTGAAATGGCCTCAAATTGTTGGTTTTAAATAAATCAGTGACTTTGTTTAAGAGTTTTATTTTTAATTAAGTTGGAAATTATTTAGGTTTTTCCTTGAGTATTATTTGGGCAAATGTTAAATGAGGCTCAATAAAAATATTGAAGTCAGGGGTCAAATGTCATACTTTGAAAGTTAGGGGCTATGTTAGACTTCATCAGGTCTAAACCAAAGGGACCTATTTTGTAAATATACGAGATCTGCAAATTTTCCTAGTTGAGAACTATGGGTGATTTTTGAAGCCTTCTATTAGCTCGTTTTGTCAATGAAAAAGACAACAAAAAAAATCAAATTTAAGTAGCCAATACTGCTAGCTACATTTTCCGTTCAAGTATTTCAAGAAAAATGAAGAATCGAGAGAGAAATCAGAGCTTGAAAGTCCCTGCCCGAAAGACCCGTTTATCGACGGTTGGAGGTAAAGTACTCAACCAAATATCGAGTTCTTTGTATGGTTAGCTTTGTTTTTATCTATCGAACCTTAGTAGACTTATGTCTCAGATTTCAGTTTAGAGGGTTCGATTTTAGTTTTTTTTACTTATTTTTGACCGGTTTTAAACCTAAACTTTTAAAGGAGAGTATGTGACTCAATACTTGACGGTTTTGGTTGCTTCCTATTTATTTGGTTGAGTAAAACTGTTTTCTCGAGTTTTAGCAAAAAGAATCGTCGAACCGACGAAGAAACAAGGTCGAACGACAATTTTCGGATCATCGGCGAAATTACCGTTTTCCGATCGTGTTGGTTCGGCTCTAGTAGTTGTGGCTATAGAAGTTTAAGATGTTGATAGCTTTGGACCTCAAACTTGTGAAATGTTGTATTCAGGACAAAAGGTGTTAATTGCAAGTTAGGCTCTTGACCTTTGATTTATTTGAAATGGCCTAAAATTGTTGGTCTTCATAGAAATCACTGATTTTGTTTCTGAGTTCTATTTTGAAATTATGATGGAAATTATTTGGGTTTTTTCTTGATTATTGTTTGGGCAAATGTTAAATGACGCTCAATAACAATATTGAAGTCAACGATCAAATGTCGGTTCTACGAAAGTTTAGGGTACCTATTTTGTAAATATATTATATCTACAAATTTTTAGATTCAAGAACGATGGGTAAATTTTAAAGCCTTCTATTAATTGTTTTAGTGAACGAAAAAGACTAAAAGATTTCAACCAATACTTTTGGCTACATTTTTTGTCCAAGTATTTTCAAGAAAAATGAAGAATCTAGAGAGAAATCGGAGCTCGAAAGTACCTACCTAAAAGACTCGTTTATTGACGATTGGAGGTAAGTACTCGACCAAATTTCTAGTTTTTTATATGGTTACCTTCGTTTTTAAGTACTCTATCTAACATTAGTAGCTTTATGTCTCAGATTTCAGTTTAGAGGGTTCGAATTTAAGTTTTTCAACTGATTTTCGAGTGTGTTTAAAACCCAAATTTTAAACGAGCGTATGTGACTGAGTACTTGACGGTTTTCATTGATTCTTGTTTCTATGATTGAGGAAAGATAGTTTCTAGAGCTTTAACAAAAAGAAACGCCAAAAACGATGAAGAAAAAAGGTTGAACGACCATTTTTCAGGATGCCGGTGAAAATACTGCTTTCCAGTGATGTTGGAACAACTCTAGTAGGTTTTGTTACAGAAGTTTGAGATTTTAACAGCTTTAGCCCTCAAACTTGTGAAATGTTGTATTTAGGCCAAAAGGTGTTTTTTTGTGATGGATATCCTAGGCTATGCCTGGACTAATCCAGGCAAACTATGATTGCAATACATCAGCACTGATAAACTCCGTGACCATAATTGTTTTGTACGCCTGAATTTGAACCCTAGGCAAATGGGATATTCCACCACCTAAAAAAAGTATTTGGAATTGCGAGTTAGGCTCTTGAACTCGAATTTATTTGAAATGGCCTCAAATTGTTGGTTTTAAATAAATCAGTGACTTTGTTTAAGAGTTTTATTTTTAATTAAGTTGGAAATTATTTAGGTTTTTCCTTGAGTATTATTTGGGCAAATGTTAAATGAGGCTCAATAAAAATATTGAAGTCAGGGGTCAAATGTCATACTTTGAAAGTTAGGGGCTATGTTAGACTTCATCAGGTCTAAACCAAAGGGACCTATTTTGTAAATATACGAGATCTGCAAATTTTCCTAGTTGAGAACTATGGGTGATTTTTGAAGCCTTCTATTAGCTCGTTTTGTCAATGAAAAAGACAACAAAAAAAATCAAATTTAAGTAGCCAATACTGCTAGCTACATTTTCCGTTCAAGTATTTCAAGAAAAATGAAGAATCGAGAGAGAAATCAGAGCTTGAAAGTCCCTGCCCGAAAGACCCGTTTATCGACGGTTGGAGGTAAAGTACTCAACCAAATATCGAGTTCTTTGTATGGTTAGCTTTGTTTTTATCTATCGAACCTTAGTAGACTTATGTCTCAGATTTCAGTTTAGAGGGTTCGATTTTAGTTTTTTTTACTTATTTTTGACCGGTTTTAAACCTAAACTTTTAAAGGAGAGTATGTGACTCAATACTTGACGGTTTTGGTTGCTTCCTATTTATTTGGTTGAGTAAAACTGTTTTCTCGAGTTTTAGCAAAAAGAATCGTCGAAACTGACGAAGAAACAAGGTCGAACGACAATTTTCAGATCACTGGCGAAATTACCGTTTTCCGATCGTGTTGGTTCGGCTCTAGTAGTTGTGGCTATAGAAGTTTAAGATGTTGATAGCTTTGGACCTCAAACTTGTGAAATGTTGTATTCAGGACAAAAGGTGTTAATTGCAAGTTAGGCTCTTGACCTTTGATTTATTTGAAATGGCCTAAAATTGTTGGTCTTCATAGAAATCACTGATTTTGTTTCTGAGTTCTATTTTGAAATTATGATGGAAATTATTTGGGTTTTTTCTTGATTATTGTTTGGGCAAATGTTAAATGACGCTCAATAACAATATTGAAGTCAACGATCAAATGTCAGTTTCTGAAAGTTTAGGGTACCTATTTTGTAAATATATTATATCTACAAATTTTTAGATTCAAGAACGATGGGTAAATTTTAAAGCCTTCTATTAATTGTTTTAGTGAACGAAAAAGACTAAAAGATTTCAACCAATACTTTTGGCTACATTTTTTGTCCAAGTATTTTCAAGAAAAATGAAGAATCTAGAGAGAAATCGGAGCTCGAAAGTACCTACCTAAAAGACTCGTTTATTGACGATTGGAGGTAAGTACTCGACCAAATTTCTAGTTTTTTATATGGTTACCTTCGTTTTTAAGTACTCTATCTAACATTAGTAGCTTTATGTCTCAGATTTCAGTTTAGAGGGTTCGAATTTAAGTTTTTCAACTGATTTTCGAGTGTGTTTAAAACCCAAATTTTAAACGAGCGTATGTGACTGAGTACTTGACGGTTTTCATTGATTCTTGTTTCTATGATTGAGGAAAGATAGTTTCTAGAGCTTTAACAAAAAGAAACGCCAAAAACGATGAAGAAAAAAGGTTGAACGACCATTTTTCAGGATGCCGGTGAAAATACTGCTTTCCAGTGATGTTGGAACAACTCTAGTAGGTTTTGTTACAGAAGTTTGAGATTTTAACAGCTTTAGCCCTCAAACTTGTGAAATGTTGTATTTAGGCCAAAAGGTGTTTTTTTGTGATGGATATCCTAGGCTATGCCTGGACTAATCCAGGCAAACTATGATTGCAATACATCAGCACTGATAAACTCCGTGACCATAATTGTTTTGTACGCCTGAATTTGAACCCTAGGCAAATGAGATATTCCACCACCTAAAAAAAGTATTTGGAATTGCGAGTTAGGCTCTTGAACTCGAATTTATTTGAAATGGCCTCAAATTGTTGGTTTTAAATAAATCAGTGACTTTGTTTAAGAGTTTTATTTTTAATTAAGTTGGAAATTATTTAGGTTTTTCCTTGAGTATTATTTGGGCAAATGTTAAATGAGGCTCAATAAAAATATTGAAGTCAGGGGTCAAATGTCATACTTTGAAAGTTAGGGGCTATGTTAGACTTCATCAGGTCTAAACCAAAGGGACCTATTTTGTAAATATACGAGATCTGCAAATTTTCCTAGTTGAGAACTATGGGTGATTTTTGAAGCCTTCTATTAGCTCGTTTTGTCAATGAAAAAGACAACAAAAAAAATCAAATTTAAGTAGCCAATACTGCTAGCTACATTTTCCGTTCAAGTATTTCAAGAAAAATGAAGAATCGAGAGAGAAATCAGAGCTTGAAAGTCCCTGCCCGAAAGACCCGTTTATCGACGGTTGGAGGTAAAGTACTCAACCAAATATCGAGTTCTTTGTATGGTTAGCTTCGTTTTTATCTATTGAACCTTAGTAGACTTATGTCTCAGATTTCAGTTTAGAGGGTTCGATTTTAGGTTTTTTTACTTATTTTTGAGCGGTTTTAAACCCAAACTTTTAAAGGAGTGTATGTGACTCAATACTTGACGGTTTTGGTTGCTTCCTATTTCTTTGGTTGAGTAAAGTTGTTTTCTCGAGTTTTAGCAAAAAGAATCGTCGAAACTGACGAAGAAACAAGGTCGAACGACAATTTTCAAATCACTGGTGAAATTACCGTTTTCCGATCGTGTTGGTTCGGCTCAAGTAGTTGTGGCTATAGAAGTTTAAGATGTTGACAGCTTTGGACCTCAAACTTGTGAAATGTTGTATTCAGAACAAAAGGTGTTAATTGCAAGTTAGGCTCTTGACCTTTGATTTATTTGAAATGGCCTGAAATTGTTGGTCTTCATAGAAATCACTGATTTTGTTTCTGAGTTCTATTTTTAAATTATGATGGAAATTATTTGGGTTTTTTCTTGATTATTGTTTGGGCAAATGTTAAATGACGCTCAATAACAATACTGAAGTCAACGGTCAAATGTCATTTTCTGAAAGTTTAGGGTACCTATTTTGTAAATATATTATATCTGCAAATTTTTAGATTCAAGAACGATGGGTAAATTTTAAGGCCTTCTATTAATTGGTTTAGTCAACGAAAAAGACTAAAAGATTTCAGCCAATACTTTGCGCTACATTTTTGGTTCAAGTATTTTCAAGAAAAATGAAGAATCGAGAGAGAAATCGGAGTTCGAAAGTACCTACCTAAAAGACTCGTTTATTGACGATTGGAAGTAACTACTCAAACAATTTTCTAGTTTTTTATATGGTTACCTTCGTTTTTAAGTACTCTATCGAACCTTAGTACCCTTATGTCTCAGATTTCAGTTTAGAGGATTTGATTTTAAGTTTTTCAACTGATTTTCGAGTGTGTTTAAAACCCAAATTTTAAACGACCTTATGTGACTCAATACTTGACGGTTTTCATTGATTTTTGTTCCTACGATTGAGGAAAGATAGTTTCTAGAGCTTTAGCAAAAAGAATCGTCAAAAACGATGAAGAAACAAGGTTGAACGACCATTTTCAAGACGCTTTCTAGTGATGTTGGAACAACTCTAATAGGTTTTGTTATAGAAGTTTGAGATTTTGACAGCTTTATCCCTCAAACTTGTGAAATGTTGTATTTAGGCCAAAAGGTGTTTTTTTTTTTGTGAAGGGCATCCTAGGCTATGCCTGGACTAATCCAGGCAAATTATGACTGCAATACATCAGCCATGATAAACTCCGTGGCCACAATTGTTTTGTATGACTGGATTCAAACTCTGGACAAATGGAATATTCCACCACCTAAAAAAATATTTGGAATTGCGAATTAGGCTCTTGACCTCGAATATATTTGAAATGGCCTCAAATGATTGGTTTTAAAGAAATTAGTGACTTTGTTTAAGAGTTATATTTTAAAATTAAGTTGGAAATTATGTAGGTTTTTCCTTGAGTATTATTTGGGCAAATGTTAAATGAGGCTCAATAACAATATTGAAGTCAGGGGTCAAATGTCATACTTTGAAAGTTAGGGGCTAAGTTAGACTTCATCAGGTCTAAACCAAAGGGACCTATTTTGTAAATATACGAGATTTGCTAATTTTCCTAGTTGAGAACTATGGGTGATTTTTGAAGCCTTCTATTAGCTCGTTTTGTCAATGAAAAAGACAACAACAAAAAAATCAAATTTAAGTAGCTAATACTGCTAGCTACATTTTTTATTCAAGTATTTTCAAGAAAACTGAATAATCGAGAGAGAAATCGGAGCATGAATGTCCCTACCCGAAAGACCCGTTTATCGACGGTTGGATGTAAAGTACTCAACCAAATTTCGAGTTCTTTGTATGGTTAGCTTCGTTTTTAAGTCCTCTATCGAACCTTAATAGACTTATTGTTAAATCTACTTAGCCCCAATTTGATGGAAAGTTCTATAAAGAATTGTATTTTTGGTTTTTTAGTGTTTTATAGGCTTTGGCTTAACACATGTATTGGGCACCTATAAATATGGTGTCTTAGTTTCATTTGTATTGGGAGACTTGGGGGAGAATACATTTTTTACACATACAGACTTATGAGAGTCGTTTTATTCCAATATGCGGTGTGATAGTAAATATATTATGTTAATAATATATTTATGTTTCCAAAATTGTATATATTTAGGTTTCCTTATGTAATCTTTCCTTACTTATCTTGATTCAGTTTCCTTGTAATTCTTATTGAGGAATAGAATGCTTCCCATCAGGGATTCATCTATACAATAACATGGTATCAGAGCTAAAGATATGGGTCTGATTTTGTCTTCCTCACCACAGCCTTCGTCTTATTGACAGCAGCCGGCCCTGAATTGCCTCTTCGACGACTCCGTCACTAGCAGTTTCCTCCGTTGTTGCTGCCTCCCCCGTGCCTGGTGCTGGCCTCTTACTGTGAGTAATCTCCTGTGTTTTCTGCCTCTTTCATGGCCTCCGAGAAGCCTGAAAACTCTGTTTCTCCACCGTCTTCTATTCATCCCGCTCAAACTGTGAGCAATATTCGGAATCTCATACCCCTCACTCTCGATCCACATAAGGTTCAATATCACTCATGGGCAGAACTTTTTCAAGTTGCTGCTCGGGCTCATTGTGTCATGGACCACATCGATGGCACCACACCTGATCCTACCATTGTTAAAGCTAAGTAGGATCAGTTAGATGCTATTGTTTTGTCTTGTATTTATGGCAGCATCACCGAGGATCTCCTCCTCACCATCCTCAAGCCTGGATCAACTGCACGTGATGCTTGGCTCCGTTTCAAAAACCTTTTTCATGACAACAAAAGCACAAGGGCTGCTGATCTGGAGAACCAGTTCAATCATGCCCGACTAGAAAATTTTCCATCTATTGCCGCCTACTGCCAGCATCTAAAGATGCTTTCCGATCAATTGGCTGATGTGGATAACACGGTGAGTGATGAACGCCTTGTGCTTCAATTAATTAATGGCCTCTCTCGAGACTATGATGTAGTCGGCACCATCATTAGCAACGGTAGCCCACTTCCTTCCTTTGATACAACACGCAACATGCTACTTAGGGAAGAGACTCGTTGTGGTCATAATGCTAGTCATCAGGCCCAGGTTGCTGCCCCTCTGTCACCTGCTTTAAACCCCCCAACAACCAATGTGTGGGAACCAATGGCAGGAACCGTGGGAAAAATAGAACCACCTCCCGTCAAGGCCAGCCAAGAGCACTCCAACAACCTTCACCATGGCCCACTTCCAACTGGCCACCACCATATTTTTGGGGCTCTCCTTGGACCATGCCGCCATGCCCATACCCCAATAGTGGACCCACTCCTCATCCCCCCTCTGTTGCTGGCCTCCTCGGGCCCCCTCCACGCCCTCAAGCTTTCCATGCCACAACCATGGACACACCTTTCGAGCAGCTCACCGACTTGCCTCATGCGTTCAACACCACGACATTTCAACCTCCTGATGACTCATGGGATATGGACACCGGTGCATCTTCTCACATGACCGCCAACCCAGGTACACTTCATACCGCTTTTACATCAAGCACAATTCCTTACATTTTAGTTGGTGATGGTAGTCGCATTCCCGTTGTTGGTTCCGACACTGCATCCCTATCTCCTTGCTTCACCTTAAAGCATGTCCTTCATACCCCTCACATCATTAAAAACCTTGTGTCGGTTCGTCAATTCACTAAACAAAATAATGTTTCTATCGAGTTTGACCCTCTTGGTTTTTCTGTGAAGGCTCTTCAAACGGGGGACACGGTCATGAGATGTAATAGCTCGGGGAATCTTTATTTAGTCTCTCAGCCTCCTAAAGCATCGTTTTCTACTCCGGTATCTCTTGCAGTTATATTTTCACAAGTTTGGCACCATCGTCTAGGTCATCCAGGAGACCATGTTTTTAGTTTTCTTAGAAGTAAAAATTTTATTTCATGTAATAAACAGCAATGCTCTATCAGTTTATGTTCTTCTTGTCAAATTTCTAAACATAAGCGTTTGCCTTTTTCTCCTTCTATGACTCCAACTTATGCACCATTTGATATTATTCATAGTGACCTTTGGACTTCGCCCGTATTAAGTAAGCATGGTCATCGTTACTACCTAGTATTGCTTGATGATTTCACAAACTCTGTATGGGTTTATCCACTTAAACAAAAGTCCGAAGTCTTTGATAAATTTAGTCAATTTCGTGCATTAATTCGGACTCAATTTGAGGGTGAGATCAAATGTTTTCAATGTGATATGGGCCGCGAATTTGACAACTCTCACTTCCATTCTTTTTGTCACTCCCATGGCATGATATTCCGTTTTTCTTGTCCTCATACCTCCCCTCAAAACGGCAAAGCTGAGCGAATAATTCGTACTCTTAATGATATCACACGTACCCTCCTCACTCATGCTTCCATCCCCCCTAACTTTTGGGTCGCTGCTCTTCATGTAGCGGTATATCTTAATAATATTCTCCCATCTAAAACTTTGCATTACTCCACTCCCACAAATGCTCTCTACTTTCGTACGCCCACCTACTCTCACCTTAGGACGTTTGGGTGTCTCTACTTTCCAACCTTATCTTCCACAACCCCTCACAAGTTGTCCCCTCGGTCCACTCCTTGTGTTTTTCTTGGATACGTGCCCTCCCATCGCGGATACTATTGCCTTGACTTATCTTCTTATAAGCTCCATGTATCTCGTCATGTTAACTTCAACGAACATATTTTCCCCTTTTCTATCTTGGATGTATATCCCCCCACCGCTTATAATTTCTTAGACAATGATGCACCCTCCCCCTATTTGCTTGAGCGTCTCACGACTAGACCTGGACCGTCCCCTATACCGCCTTCCGCCACTGCCACAGCCACAAAAACACCATCTGCACCTTCTCCAAACCAAGGTCTAGCTGCTGCCCGCACAACTCAGCCAGAAAATGTACCAGCAGCCCCCTCCCCCTTGCCTACTACCCCACCAGCACCCTCTCCTCGCACAAACCCAGCTGCTGCCCGGACAAACCAACATCAAAATGTCCCAGCCAGCCCCTCCCCTTCACCTACTGCCTCTCTAACAGTAACCCCTCACCCCGTGCCGCTCGTCTACAGCAGTCGGCCTAAACCACCCACCCATACAGCCCCTCCCCCTCCCTCTCCCCCACCTCCCACTCGCCTTCACCAAATGGCCACCCGCTCCCAACATGGCATCCATAAACCTACTACACCATTTAATCTACACACCACTCATATTTCTCCCTACCTCGCTCTCACCTTAGTGCCCTTAAGGACCCAAACTGGAATGCGGCTATGCAAGAGGAATATAGTGCATTGATTAAAAATGGTACTTGGGTTTTGGTCCCCCGGCCTACTGATGCTAATATCATTCGTTGTATGTGGTTGTTTAAATATAAGTATGATTCTCAAGGCAACCTACAACTTCACAAGGCTCGTTTGGTGGTTAATGGTAAGTCACAAGAGGTTGGGGTGGACTTTGACGAGACTTTCAGTCCTGTGGTCAAGCCAGCCACTATATACGCATTGTACTTAGCCTTGCTCTCTCACAGTCTTGGCATATTCATCAACTCGATGTGAAAAACGCTTTCCTTCATGGGGATCTAAAGGAAACTATGTACATGCATCAACCTCCAGGGTTTGTTGACTCTTCGAAGTCATCTCATGTATGCCTTCTATGAAAATCACTTTATGGTCTCAAACAGTCTTCCCGGACTTGGTATCAACGTTTTGCTACCTACATTAGTTTGATGGGTTTTGTGAGCAGCAAATCCGAAAATTCCCTGTTTATCTACAAGCACGGGGGTGATATTTCCTATTTTCTTCTCTACGTAGATGATATTGTTCTTACGGCCTCTTCCACTGTCTTTCTTCAGCGCATCATATCCACTTTGAGCTCCGAATTCGCCACGACGGATTTGGGACCCTTGAGTTATTTCTTGGGCATTTCAGTTCGTCGACAGGGAGGTACCATGTTCCTTTCTCAGTGACAGTATGCTGAAGATATTCTTCGTCGAGCCAAGATGACCACATATAAGCCTATTACCACTCCTGTTGACATTAAGGCCAAACTTAGTGCTGATTTCGGTGATCCAGTGTCTGATCCTACTCTTTATCGCAGTCTTGCGGGCGCTCTTCAATATTTGACTTTCACCTGACCTGACATCAGCTACGCTGTTCAACAGATTTGTTTGTTCATGCATGCCCCTAGAGAGCCACATCTTGCAGCTATGAAACGTGTACTTCTGTATTTGAAAGGCACTCTTGAGTATGGGTTGCATCTCACATCATCCTCTATCTCGGGTTTGATTGCCTACTCCGACGCTGATTGGGGCGGTTGCCCGAACACACATCGTTCCACCTCAGGTTATTGTGTCTTCTTGGGTGATAATCTAATTTCTTGGTCTTCTAAACGACAACCCACACTCTCTCGCTCCAGCGCTGAAGCTGAGTATCGTGGTGTTGCCAACGCCGTTGTAGAGACCTCTTGGATCAGAAACTTGCTACTTGAGCTTCATCATCCCATTCGTCGAGCCACTTTGGTCTACTGTGACAACATTAGTGCAGTGTATTTGTCCTGCAATACAGTACAACACCAACGCACTAAACACGTTGAGATGGACATCCATTTTGTTCGAGAAAAGGTATCCATTGGTCAAGTTCGTGTTCTTTACGTACCTTCTTCGTCTCAATATGCCGACATCTTCACCAAAGGCCTCCCAACTTCTCTATTTAATGAATTTCGATCCAGTCTCACTGTTTATCCCTCCCTAGCTTCGACTGTGGGGGTGTGATAGTAAATATATTATGTTAATAATATATTTATGTTTCCAAAATTGTATATATTTAGGTTTCCTTATGTAATCTTTCCTTATTTATCTTGATTCAGTTTCCTTGTAATTCTGTATGAATATTGAGGAATAGAATGCTCCCAATCAGGGATTCATCTATACAATAACACGGTGTTCTCTACAATTCCTTGCCATAATGATGAATATATGAATATGAGTTGATGATTTTGTGATTACTGATATTTTATTCTCTATCTCTTCTCTACATTTTATGGAGTTTTCTCAATTGTTGCTAGTTTGGGATCTAACATTTGGTATCAGAACCAATTGAAGAAACTTTTCTTCAATTCGGTCATCTATGGCAACATTTGAGGAATTAGTGAATGATTTTGGTGTTTTGGTGCTTCGATTGTTTCAATCACATGAGGCTAAACCCAAATATCATTTCTATGATCTAATTTTATGTTTTGTGCTTATTTGAGATCCAATATTTCATCTAGATGAGATTTGGATGATCATTAATGGAAAGAGGAAGGAACCTCTGGCAATATATAACGAAAGAACTTACAAAAGAAGAAAAAAAGAAAAACCCAACTATTCCTTAGAGAGGACAAACCCAGACTAAGGAGAGCAAAGCCCAAACAAACAACCAAAAAACCAACAAACCAACCCGGCCACTAGAGAAACAAACCCAAAAACAAACACAACATTAAATAACAGGTAAAGAACCATAATCCCCATTATGCAATCTAAAAAACCCAATTTGATTCTACACACCACATGTTTGATGAAATGTGTGTGTGAAGATTTAATTTTAATAAATTAGATCTGGTCAGTTTTATTACATGTGTGTATGTGTTTTTGATTAAATTTGATCTCCCTCCTTCATTGGTCTAATATTTTAGCACTATGTAGGTGATTGATCTTTGATCTCATCTTGTTGTGTGCTTGAGTGCATAGCTTCTCTGTAAGCAACTTGGTAGTAGGGCTGTTGTTCTTTGATATGGCCTTATATTAATCCACGTTTGGACTCTCTTCTTTTATTTGGGTTTATTTTACAACAAATCAATAATTCTGATTTTGTTTGAAATTGGAGGGATAAAGGAGATGTCATATTGGATCTTTCAGTTTTTTTATCATTATGTATGCTGATACTTTCCAGAGTTAACTGATCAGTTTTGATCATCTTGGATTGCTCCATTATTGGATTAATCTGGAAATACCTTGTGTGGTTTGGATCTTTTGTTGCTCTGAATGGTAAAGTGGTGGTTGCTTCTATTGATCAAATGCATTCTGTCACAAAGGAAAATGATTCTAGTTTGGTTTACCTTGAACAGATTAGGAATTTGCCCCTACAAATTTTGGGAAGTTTTAGTTTCAAACATACAGGTGCTAATCATTCAGGAATGTGCACCTTACTAACATGAAATTGTTTCTTGTGCTCTTCCTATATCTGTTGCCTGGTATCTAAGTCATGAACCGAATTCATCCATCAAAGTTTTAGTAAAGTGAAACTTTGAAATTCAGCGTGGAATGATGCTTGCTCTTTTAATGAGGGAATACATGAGTTTTTAAGCACATTGTAGTCGTTGATTCTCTGATCTGCACAGAGTGAATATGCATGAAGAACCTCTGGCAACTTTTGCAAATGATGGAAATTTTGAGTTGCAAGCTTTTTAGGATGGAAACACAAAGTCAGAAGATGAGAATAGGAGGTTGTCTGCTAAAAGTTCGGGTTCAATGCAGGTGTACTACAAAATTTGGTCATTTGGGCCAAAAAATATGTGTGTGAATCAATATCTTTCAACGAGAAAGAAGATCCAAACTTTCGCCTTGAAAGTAGTGATATGGATGTTGAGGTTGTTCAAGCTATTGATAGCAAAAAGAATGTCGATCCATCTTTATCTGCAGAAGCCAATAAAAAGGATTATTTGATAGTTCATAAATTTGAATTTGACGTGTCAGTAAGAGTTGAACGAGTTGCTGCTACCGTTCTTCAACAATTCTAATTCAGCAAGGAATGATAAAAGCAATCAAACACTTTTGAGTTGACATATAGTATTGCACGTGCGCTGGTTGAAAGGAACAGGTACTCAGAAGCAGAAGCTATACAAAGTTTAATATGTGACTATCTGTCTTGAGATCAAACTTGCAGCTTTCCAGAGATGCTTAATCAGAAGTTGAGATCAGAAGTTGGCTGCACATTTTGTTTATAAGCTTCGATCAGAAGTTGTTCGGTGATGTTTATGAAAAAACAGAAGCTTCGATGAACCAGAAGATTGTTGTACATTTAGATCAGAAGGTGCGAAATATGTGTAGTAATATGCCTATTGTCGATTACAAATGGATGCTGGTTGAAGATCACTTTGAGCTGCATTCATTGGTGTTCGGATTCACGATGAAGATGCTCGTAAGTTTATCATTCAATGATAATAGCTTTTATAGAAAGGATTCTTGATTAAAAAAAGGAGCTTAATGGCAGAGCTTAATCAGAAAGCATCTAGATTTTAGCTTCTGCAAAGTATAAAACTAAATGGGACTGTGACAACTTTGAATTCTTTCCTTGCTTTGAGGCCCCCTCTTCGTCAATGATCTGAATGAAAAAGCTGTTACTAGTATTAATAATAATAGCAACAGTTCTCGAGGTGTGCTGAATGAATCAGATACAAAAGCTTGTTTTAGCAGCTTCTGTATAGATGTGTTGACAGCATCTGCTGCTGGTGGGTTAAATAGTGAATTTGCTATTCAGCCACCTAATCGACAATGGTCAGTTCTTAGAGGATTTATGGTTGTATGTCTAAAGTTGATGGAAACTTATCCAGATCAGAAAATGCTACTGTCCAGAAATCATTCAGAACCTTATTAGAAGCTATACATATTAGAAGATAAATCTGATTCAGAAGAAGCAATCAGAAGCGATCAGTAGCCGTACAGTGCTTCTAAAAGATGTCCAGAAGCTCTGCTTTTATTTCCTTGGTCAGAAGCTTAGACATCCAGAAGCTTTTCTTTTTGTCTTAATTAAAAGCTTATTAAGGAATTTACATCAGAAGCTTAATTTGATGCAGAAGGTTTAGAGCTTAATAAGATAGAGCTTAAGCAGAAGCTTGTTGCTTATTGTATGTAGAAACAAAAAGTTGTTGCTGTAATCAGAAGGCGGTTAAGACAAGCCAGAAAGCGCTGTATGTGAACCAGAGAGCTTTGTATGCAACCCAGAAGCGTCACTGAGCTTAATCAAATGTTCTGATCAGAAGATGCAATCAAAAGGATTTTTGTCAGATCTTAGCATGTCTCTTTGCTGTGTTTCATCATAGGGCCAACCAGTCGATACAAGGTTGCCGTCAAGTCCAGAAACTCAACAGAAGGTATCTGAAGTTGTTAAGCCACAGAAGATGAAACAAAAGCCTATTCAGATCATAAAACAAGAGGCTTATCTTTCAGAGGTTTCTAAAGCTAAGATGACCTTAATCAGTTTTCAGAAGTTTACAGAAGTTGTACTTTTCAGAAACTTCGATCCAGAAGCTAAACCTTAATAGAAGATTTGCATGTCCAGAAGTTTTAGACATCCAGAAGTTCAGAAGTCCAGAAGCTTCGAGATTAATCAGAAGATATAAGTTTCTAAAGAGTGTTATCCAGAAGCTACAAACCTAAACCAGAGCTTAATGAGCTATGCAGCAGCTCCAGATGATGTTTTTCATGGTGTTCGGTATGATCAAAACTCCTAACCAAGAGCTCGAGAAGACCAAACTTCATGATGGACCAGAGATGGACCAGAGGTAGTTCAGATGATCAAAATCAATGTGTGTTGGTCCAGAACTCATATCAAACCGATACACGTAGCCCGATTATTTTTTGGTTTTCTGACAGCATTGCGTTGTTTCAGAAACACACGCACATCTTTTCACTCGAAGCTCCAATCTTTATGAATTCAGTTGCGTTGGAAAGATAACACACAAATGCACGACTTTGAAATTTTGAGTTTCCTCAAATTCACTGAGCTGATATGTCTTATTCACTGTCAAAGTCTGCTGACAGATGCTAGAACGAAAGCAATGATTTTCACTCATACTCCTTTCGATTTCAGATGGTTGTTCGCATGTCCATTCTTCATGCATTCAAGATACATGTGTGACATATTTATTGTCACAATCTCCTCTGTTTTTCAATCTAAAGCTCGGAGCTGAACTCAACTCAACGAGGTCTAAAGCGTCAAATTCTTTGTTTTGATGACTGTTTTGCGTAGCTGAGGGGAAACTAGCACAAGTCACTCCATTTTCATCCAAATTGGTTGAATCAAAGCTTGTTGATAAGCTAAGAGGCTGAAGTTCAATGTGCATGTTTTTTGTTTTCTCTCAATAAATTTTCTTAATGGTCAAAAATAACGATAAAGTTGAGTCATGAAAGTTGGATAGAATGTGTAAAATGTCTTGGTTTTTCAAGAATATGAGCCTACATTTGCCCCAATTAGATAGAAAGTTTTATAAAGAATTGTATTTTGGGCTTTTTAGTGTTTTATGGGCTTGGGCTTAACACATGTATTGGGCACTTATAAATATGGTGTCTTAGCTTCATTTGTATTGGGAGACTAGGGGAGAATACACTTTTTAGACATACAGACTTATGAGAGCCGTTTAGATAAGTGTTTGGATCGAGAAGAACCTGCACATTATTTGGTTTTAGTGGTAGATTGACAATTGGGGTGCTATCTACTGTCGAATCAATCACAAGTTCTTCGTCTTCTTGCACATTCAAATTCTCATTTGGGTTGGCCATTTGAGTTTGAGTTTTTTGGATTTGAAGTTGATTTGCAGGTGCACAGTAAAATCACGAGATTGAAGATGGTGAAAAGTAAATTTGGGGTTTTCTTCGAGTTTATATAGTAGGATTTAAAAATGAACTCGACTGATTTTGAATATCAAGGGTTTATTTGATTTGGGGATAGGAAACGGTTTTTGGGTGCTGACGTAATAAACGAAGCATGCACACATGAAAACAGTCGATTAATGACACGTGGAGGAACTTTCTAGAGCGAATAAGTGGATTAATGACGCGTGTAAGGCTAGACGAGTCACTCAAGGGTTTCTCGTTGGTTTTCGATGAGAACCGTTTCCGCTTTATTTAATTTAAATATTCCCTTCAAAAATTAATAATAAAAATTAATAATTAATCAACAAAAAATGTGGATTAAAAGAAAAAAATTTAGAAAAAAAATTTATTAAAAAAAATTTAAATCAGTCAATTGGTGAAATAAAACATTTTTGAACCAAAAGAAAGTTTTGTGTCCTATGAACAATATTTCTGAAGAAATTTTATTGCATAAGAGAATTCTGAATAACCTTGACGGCAAGAGTTAGTTCAGAAGTAACTTATTAAAAAGAATTTTAAAGGAAAAACATATTCAGAGAACATCTAACATGAGTTAGACTTGAAAATTTGATAAATTCACCCCATTGAATAAATTAGCATTTTGTGCTCCCCCTTGAATCTTGCATTTGTTTCTCCCTCTTGATTTCTGCATGCAACGCTCCCCCTTAATTTCTACATGTAGATTTCAGTTTAGAGGGTTCGATTTTAATTTTTTCTACTTATTTTTGAGCTGTTTTAAACCCAAACTTTTAAAGGAGCATATGTGACTCAATACTTGACGGTTTTCGTTGCTTCATATTTCTATGGTTGAGGAAAATTGTTTTTCTCGTGTTTTAGCGAAACGAATCGTCGAAAATGACGAAGAAACGAGGTTGAACGACAATTTTCAGGTCACTGGTGAAATTACCGTTTTCCGATGGTGTTGGTACGACTCTAGTGGGTGTGGCTAAAGAAGTTTAAGATTTTGACTGCTTTGGCCATCAAACTTGTGAAGGTTTGTATTTAGGCAAAAAGGTGTTACGTAACACCGAGAAATTTTGGTCATTTCGTGCCTTTATATTCCGTTTGATATTGTGATCTTAAAATACACCTTTTTATTAAGTTACATTTGGAAAACGCTATGGGGTGAATTTTATGCTAAGATATAAGAAAATGTCATTTTGAAGTCAAGTGCTAGAAAACCGCTTTAGAATCTGTTTGCTGGAATTTTTAGACAAGGGTGACTTTCCATGCGGGTTAAAGTGCTTGAAAATCGATTTAGCGCCCAAATCACCTTTTCAGCCGATTTTTTCAAGGGTTTCGTTCATTTTATCATATCTCAATCATCTATCAACCATTTGAGACGAATTCAGTGATGGTGGTTCTTCAATAGTTAATCAAGAGCAGAAAACGTTTCTAGGGGATTCTTGAGTATTTGAGAAAGGTAACCTCTACATATCCCTTCCTTATAAGTTAGGGTTCGAGTGTTATTCATCTCCATGCCTTTTCTTCCATCTTCAGCTTATGTTTAGGGTTCCTTGAAGTAGAAAAGATCTTTTGGGAAGCTTTGGAGCTACGATCTGGAAGATTGGTTAGTAGATATCAAGTTTCTCCAAATGAAACTCAAGGTTTGGGGTAAAACCTAGATTTAGCATAAATCTAGCAAGGCGAGTTCAAGTTACTTTGTGAAAACTATGTACATGCCAAAACTGTTCATTTTGAAGTATTAACATGTTTTACTTGTTACTTATCAAACGTGTGGGTATTTGGTGAGTTTTGTATATTTGGTATAAAGGGTTTTATAAATCATGTAAAATGTTTATACTTGGGTTTTTGGGCATATTGATAAATAAAGCATACGTGTGGGTTGTTTCGATGATTTATATCATGAAGGGAGGTTATCTAGTGTTAATGCTTCTTAGTGTATTTGTTTTATAAACCGTTGGAAAAATACACTTTATTGCATTATGAGGCATTTTGGAAATACGTGAATATGAGTTCATTTGGAAAATATTTTGCGTCAACCGATGATGTTTGTTTTTCAGTAACCACGTAAGTATTGATGCATTAAGCTTTTGTTCGGTTTTGACTAAAATGAATCTTGGGACATTTGTCTGGTTTAAATTGCTATATTTCGAGCTTTTTTAGTTATATGCAGTTATGGCATAATTGTATGATATATTTGTTGGTCCCAAAGAGTCTACAAGAGTTCAAATGATATAGAACAGTTTGTAGAAGGGAGGGGGGGGTTGAATACAAACACAAGTAGATTTTGGTTCTTAAATTAGTTTATAGATAAACAAATTTACAGTTACAAGCGAAACAAGAACAAGTATAAAACCTATTCTATTGTAACTTAGGAAATCACTAAGATGATGCACATGGAATGAAAGAAAACCAACAGAGGTTTTAGGAGAGAGAAAGTAGCATGCATGAATAAGAATGAAGAAGGGATCTTCATCTATTTATACATGTCGCAATTAATGAGAGACAAAAGGTATATGCCACGTGTCAAACCTTCATTGGAGGCTTGTCCTTTATTCAAAAGCAACCATGCTTTTGGATGTATATGAACAGTACCATATCAGATTTGATGGGGACATAAAAGACAATCCATACGTCCTTTTTCTGACATAGTATAAGGTTTTGACTTTTGTGCATCGAGGATAAGATCAACATTTATCTCGCTGATAGGCTACACTTGATCGTTGAACTTGAAACTTCAAGGATGAACTTTCATAGTATCGCTGAGGCCAAGAAAGACTTCACACTTTTGTTTAGATAGCCCTTGCTATCACTGAACCGCTTCAGATCACTTAGCTGATTATCTCTATCTTCAGCTTGGTCTTCGACTGTCGCTGAATGAACTTATGTGTGACTGTTGTTCTTTAGATCTTCAAGGATGAGGTTAGAATTCCTGATGTTTGGTGATCGCTGAGTGCAATCAGCGTATGCTATCACTGAACTTGATTTATAACTTTATCAATGGAATTTTCACTAAGTAAACATTGGAATCATATTCAAATCACTGAGAGGAGTTTTGGATCAACAATATTACTTTCTTTGAGTGCGTTGGCCATTCATTTTGGAGTCATGTAATTTAGACTGAGTTGAATTGGATCTACAGGCACATGAATCAGTCACTTGATCGTTTGAGGACTTTCGAGTTTCTTGTTTGAGACCACTCGCCGTTTACGCACTTTGGTAGACGGTATTGCAAAGATGGACCCATAGGGGATGCTTCTGGGACCATAGGTATTGTAGAGATGAACACGTGTGGGTGATGCCTCTAGGACCCTGGGTATTACGATAGTTCACACTGGTATTTGGGGATGAATCGGTATAAGGTCGAACTCCAGTGCTATTGGTTTTAATGCGAGTCTATGTTTTCTAAGTAGGCATGGGTCGAGGTGTTACGGATATGACCTCGTATGGGTCGGGTTCCGGGACCATAGGTATTGCTTTGGGTACTGTTAGATCTAAAATATGTTATATCTGAGATCACCGAGAATGAAAACGAGATTAAAGAATGAAGAGGTCAAAGCTTTATAAGTCAAAGTCAACATAATCAACATATTATGCAAAGTCAACCAAGAAAATTAAAGTCTAGAGTTTAAATGTAGATTGTAATTGTAGTTTGACTTTGTAATTAGTCAAGAGTATAAATACTCTTGTAGTGTTAGTGTCTTAGAGGAAGAATAGAGAGAGTTCATTTGTAATATTTCTATAGAGAGAAGTTAGAGAGTGAAAGTTCAATATATGATGAATTGTTCTTATTTGTCGTTCTTGAATGTTTAATTTTATTGTTACTTGATCTTAGTGGGATTATCAATTGCTATCAGAGCTAAAACAGAAGAATTGTGCCAAAAAATTTGAAATTTTTTGAAGAATTTCTTGACCTTTTTTAAGAAAATGGGGTTTGATGAAAATCATCAAATTCTTGAGGTATGATATTTTTTTCATGAAATTGATTGTGGATTTGTTGTTTGTGATTGATTTCTAATCTTATCTCATCAACAGATTTCGTATTGAACATCAATTATGAGATTTGAGTTTGAAATTTTTTCATAGAGTGTTCTTGAAGATTTTGATCAAATTAGATAATTTTGGTATGTTTTTGGTATTTGACCCTTCATTAAAGATGTTTAGAATCATGTTTCTAACATATATTCAAAGGATTAACATGTTTGGTTGAGATTTGAGAAGATTGAATATTTTGGATCTTCATAATGTTCTTGGTGTTCTTGGTGAGTTCTTGCAAAAATAGATATTGATCCAAATTAATTGTTGAGTTTTTAGTATACTTGTGTTTTTTGAGTGAGTTAATCTCGAAACCTCTTAATCCGAGCACCTTGGTCCTCGCATTCCTTTGACCCGAGCTCTTACGTCCTTGCATTAGCATAACTCGTGAAACTCCTGTCCTCGCATCCACTCAATCCGAGAAACTCTTGTTCTCGAAATCCTTTGACCCCAGTTTTTTGCATTTTCACACCTTATCGCACCTACATCTTTTCTCGAGTCTATCTTCATCCAAGATATTTTTAGAATTTTTCCAAAACTCAAAGATCGTGATCATAACAAGTATACATCATGTCTTCTCACGAAGCCATGTCCATTGGCTCCGTTACTCATCCTCCTGTTCTTTTTCGAAGCGAGTGCTCACAATAGAAAGGTCGTTTCCTCGACCTCATTGATCGAAATGAATATGCTAAAGAGATTATGCGTTTGATCAATAAAAGTGCACCACCTCCCATATACCATGACCTTCCTGCCATGCCAAACAACGTCCCTCCTCTTCCTGCCGGACGAGAGTTCAAACCCAGGTCTAAATACGATATTGATGAAAAACGTATTGCCAAGGGTGATCCAATAGCCAAGTCATACCTACTCCAAGGCATTCCCAAAAAGATCTACAAGAGTATAAAGAGTTCAAACTAAAGATTGCATCTCTCAATATGAAGAGTTCAATGCCAAAGAAGGGGAAAGTCTTTTGGACACCTATGAAAGGTTCGTCAACCTAGTCAATGAACTAAGAAAGAATGAAATCCGGATGACAAAAATGGAGAATAATGTGAAACTAGTCAGCAACCTTCAACCCGAATGGCTAGTTTTTGCTACCAAAATCAACCACACCAAGTTTTTAGCTGAACTAGACCTTCACGAGGTTTACGAGACGTTAAGCAAGATGAAGAAGAAGTGCTTGAAGCCATGGCCGCCAACAAGAAAACTTCCAAGTCTTTCGATCCCATTGTTCTTGTTGCCAAAGAAAGTTATGACGAAAGAAACGATCGCCGCTCATCTCAAAGCTCCCGACATGAAAGCCCCATTTGTCACCATTCCGAGGAAGAAGAAGAAGGATACGATTCAAACTCCAATCGTGAGATCGAGCAACTAAAGAAATCAATGGCCCTTCTTATTCACGCTTTGCAAAAGAAGTTCTATCGATGACCTTCCTCCAACAAACAAAGATACTCATCGGGACCGAAACATCACAAACACAAGGAGAAGTTCGAACCAAAGCCTTGTCTCGAAGACAAACGTCCCATGTTCAAGAAACCTGAAGAGAAGTTCAAGGGTGAGATGGGTGTCTGCTACAACTGTGGGAAGTCAGGGCACTACGCAAGAGAGTGCAAGTAGCCTGTTGTCAAAGACTCCAATTACTATATGCTGATCCAAACTCCTTTCAGTGATTTGAATATGATTCCTCTATATACTTAGCGAAAATCCAAGTTTAAGTTACTGTTCAGATTCAGCGATAGCATACATTGATTGCACTTAGTGATCGTTAAAAGTCAAGAACACTATCTAAACTTAGAAGATCTGAAGAACAACACTCACACCACAATCCTCTGTTCTTATTTCGTCTTTCCTTGTGCATCAAAATACTTAGTGATTTCTAAATTTGTAATAGAATAGGTTAATAGTTGTTCTAATTCCGCTTACAACTTGAAAATTTATTTATTGAGATAAATTCATTTGAAAACCCTAAAACTTGTGTTTGTATTCATCCCCCCTCCTTCTACAAACCGTTTCTATACTTATACATTCTTGTAGACTCCCTTTGGACCAACACTATATACACAAGTTGATGCTTGCAAAGCAATAAGAACCCGGTAAAGTGCTTATGGAGGAAGATGACCACTGGCTTCACATGTCTGATAATGAAAAATAAGATACCCAAGCACGCTTAAGCTTAATGGCAAGATCCAACGATGTTGATCTTTCTAATGATGATGCTAAATCCAACGATTCCGACACCGCATCAGAGGTAAATAACTCTGAGTACGCTCAGTTTGTTGCACAAATGCATGATTTGAGGGTCCAATTACACAATCTGCAATCTAAATTGAAAATTGAGAAACTCTCAGTCTCCAATTTAGAGGAACGTTTAGAGTACAATCATAACCAACTTTTAATTGTTTCATCTGAAGCCTTGCAAAAGGATAAGACCAGTCTAGAGGTTAAAAATGAAGATCTAAAACTCCAAATTATGGATCTCATGAAAAGACTTGATAAATCTGAACGTGAAGTCGTAGATTTTTCTTCTAAATTTGAATTTGCCACTTTTCAAAAAAATGATCTTCTTGACAAATTATAGGTCTTAGAACTTAAGCTTTACAATTTAGGTCAAACGGAACAAACGATTTATTTAAATGCACCGAAAGAGTTATGTTCAAAGGCTGACCTAGGTTTTGAAAATCCAAATCGTTTACAAAAGGCCTTGTGCAACACTTCCACACTTTATAAATTTGAATATCTAGACCTTGGTCCAGATTAAAATAAGGTTGAAAGAAGGGAAGACTGGAATAGGAAGAATAAGAAATATCATCAAATTCCTTTTTGCTATTCTCAACAAGTTGAAAAAGATTTGTCAAACAAAATGGAATCTTTTCCAAATACTTACTTTCCTTGTTACACTGAAGAAGAACTTCAATCTGAACCTCCAGTTTTTAAACCTTATATTCCCACCTTGTTCTTAGAATTGAAAATCATTCAACTTGAAATGGTGTTGGAATCTGAACGTTCTTCTTCTGAAAAGGAAAAAGAAGCCTTGATCACTAAAATTCAAAAACTCGAAAAAACAGTTTTGAATACACAAAAAAGATACTCCTAAAGTTGATTCAACTTTCAAAGTTTCTTCATGTAAAGCTTATTAGTACTCATCAATCAAATTGTGTTCTCGAAAATATCTTAAAACCAAATCAAACCATTCATTCACCAAATGAAATGGATAACTTTTTCTCCTCTGAATGTGATCTAAGCAACTTCAGTTCCTTCCACTTATCGTACTTCCCTTACTCCCGAACAAATAGATTCCGAATTAGATGCCGATGAGAGGTTGAACTTTTCCCAAATACTTAACCCTGAAATGTGTCCAAATGATTCAGTTGCAAACTTTGACTTTAATCATACATTTTCGAGCCATGAGGAATTTTTGGACAAAGGCAAACAACCAATAAACTCAGTTCCCATTCCTGAAGTAGATAATGAATGTTCTACAAGTTCTTCAACACCAAATCTTTCTCAAAACAAGAGTCAGATTGTGCATTTTCAAAAGACCAACACATATCAATCTACCACTTCTGATAGTGGTCCTTTTGGTTTTTTAAATCTTCATCTACAACAACCAATAAAGAAAGTTTGGGTTGAAAAAGGAACAAGTCAATCAAAGTCATCTCAACACAATTGCATAGATAAAATTACTTTTTCAAATATCAAAAGATCAAACCGAGGTGTTAAATTTCCTTACACTATTCACTCTTTTCGATACTTACTGCATTTTTCTCGAAATCAAATTTGTTCTTCTAATTGTGGTGTGAATGACTTTGTGTGCTTGAATGATTATTCCTCTAATATGCAAGCTTATAATGATCATCAATCTTATGCTTATTTTTCCAATCTCGTTTTCAAATGGCTTCCAAAAGGGCCCTTGAAAAATGCAACTAAGTCTCATTCCAAATGGGTACCCAAGTTCGCTAAGTCATCTAAACCCAAAGGACCCATTTTTAACTGGGTACCTAAATCTGTCTGATTTCTTACAGGCCAGTCATGTGTGGTATTTAGGTTTCGGTTGCTCCAAACACATGACTGGACAAAAGGAGCTGCTCACCAACTACACTATTAAAGATGGTGGAAACGTAAGGTTGGAGAACAATCACTTTGCGCCAATCAAAGGCTACGACGATATTCTCCAAGACAACTTGATGATCTCGAAGATCTCATATGTCAAAGGACTTGGACATAATTTTAGCATCAACCAATTCTGCGACAAAGATTTTGTGGTCAACTTCAAAGCCAAACAGTGCAGCATTCGGACTGACAACGGACAAGAACTTTTGGCTGGCACTCAACGCTCCAACCTCTATACCACCGATCTTTCAAACATCCAACCACCAAAAGTCGTTTGCCTACTTTCAAAAGCATCAATGGAGCAAAATTGGCTTTGGCATCACCGACTCTCCCACCTCAAGTTCAAGAATCTCTACAAGCTTGCAAGTGGAGGGTTGGTCACGGGCTTACAAAAAATCATTTTTGAAAAGAGTAATCTCTGCGCTGCATGTCAAATGGGGAAGATGAAGAAAGCTGCTCACAAGTCCAAAGTGGAGCATGGAACGACTCTCCCTCTACAACTCATCCACATGGATTTATGCGGCCCAATGAGGACTCAAAACATCAATGGCAAGAATTACGTCCTTGGCATGGCAGACGACTACTCAAGGTACACATGGGTCAATTTTCTCCGCTCGAAAGATGAAACTCCCGAGATCATTAATTCTTTCATCAAAAGTGTACAAGTCCATTTAGAGCTAAAAGTTCAGACTATTTGGACGGATAATGTCATGGACTTTAAGAATCGCACGGTCGGCGATTTCCTGATTTCAGTCGGCATATCTCAGACTTTTTCAGCTGCAAGAACTCCTCAATAGAATGGAGTGGTGGAACAACGTCACTGTACGTTGGTTGAAGCAGCTCGCACTATGCTCGTCCAATCCAAGCTCCCTCACTTTTTCTGGCCCGAAGCCATGTCAACGGCATGCTTTACGCAAAACCATTCGATCATCCACAAACGATTAAACAAAACTCCTTATGAGTTGATCAACAAACGCATCCCAAACTTCATGTTCTTTCATGCTTTCGGATATCGATGTTACATAATCAATGAAAAGGAACATCGTGGCAAACTCTACCCCAAGGCCGACGAAGGCGTCTTCATCGGATACTTATCCACCGCAGCTGCTTACCGGGTGTACAACAAGCAAATTCGATGCGTCACGAAAAGCGTCAACGTTTCTTTTGACGAAATGACAAACTTGGCTCCCGAACAAACTAGTTCTGGATCCATGCTCTCTGTTGTTTTAGCTTCTGGACAACTCCAGTCAGAACCTGTTCCCAACCCGTCCAATCCAAATCAAGCCTCCATTTCCAAAACCACTACCTTCGATTTGGATGTACTCTTTATGTACTTTTACAATGATTACGTTGAACCCTATACTCCAAATCCCAATCCACTTCCACCTATGATGGAAGTCACCGAAACTACAACGCTCTCTGGCCCTAAACCGACCTCTAAAACTATTTCCACATCCGCGACTCCCATTCTAAACCCTACTTCTACCTCTGCAGCTAAAACAACTATTGAACCACTCCCCTCCGAACCAATCCCAACTTCCTTAACTATGGATGAGATTCTGAATCTTATTCCAATTCAGCCGGACCCATTTCCTGAAACCATCCAAGCTACTGACACAGTTTCGATACTGGCATCATCTCCCCTCCCACCGCTCTAGTTCTTAAGGATGTTTCCGATACTAGCATCATCTCTTGGAACTTATATTGATGAAAATCCTGATCATCCCCTCAACAACCGCTCCCTCATACGAAAAAAATGGACTCGCACTCATCCCATTCATTAGACTTTCGGATATCCATCCAAACGAGTCAAGACAAGGTCGACATCAACAAACGACTGCCTGTTCACTTCCTTGTTAAGTAAGATCGATCCCACAACCGCTGTTGAAGCCATGAATGATCATGATTGGATTACAGTCACGCGAGAAGAACTCAGCAAAAAGGTATTGACTACGACGAGACTTTCGCACCGGTAGATCGAATTGAAGCACTAAGGATATTTTTGGTATATGTGGCTCACAAGAACTTTACCGACTTTCAAATGGATGTCAAGACAGCTTTTCTCAACGGTGTTCTGAAAGAAGAAGTCTACGTTTCTTAACCTGACAACTTTATGGACGAATCCAAGCCTCATTATGTCTACATCCTTAAAAAAGCTTTGTATGGACTCAAACAAACTCCTAGAGCATGATACGACATTCCACTTGATTTATTGGTCGGAAACGGTATCTCAAAAGGTAAGATATATCCGACCCTTTTTATCAAAAAGGAAAAGGATGAAATCTTGCGTGTTCAGATATATGTAGATGATATCATCTTTGGGTCGACTAACCCTCCATACTATAGGAACTTCTCAGCACTCATGGTTGCTGAGTTCAACATGAGCATGATGGGAATGATGAATTTTTTCCTCGGCCTACAATTTAAACAACTTTCGACGGGAATATTCATCAACTAATCGAAATACATTTCTGACATGTTAAAGAAATTCAACATGGAGAATTGTACATCGATTGGGACTCCCATGTCACCTCGTTCTTAGATACACCCTGATCCATCCGGAAAAGAGGTAGATCTAAAAACCTATAGAGGTATGATTGGTTCCTTGATGCATCTAACGGCTAGTCGCCTGCATATCATGTTCTTTATATGCCTTTGTGCAAGATATCATGCCTCACCTAAAGAATCTCATCTTAGTGTCGTTAAACGTATTTTTCGATATTTAAAAGGTACTACTGATCTTGACCTATGGTATCCTAAGGATATGTGTTTCGAGTTAACTGCATTTTCAGTTGCTTATCATGTCGGCTGCATGCTTGACCGGAAAAGCACTTCGCGCCACGTACAGTTTTTGGGCGACAAACTCGTAAGTTGGTCATTCAAGAAGAAAAAATGTGTCTCCACATCCACCGCGGAAGCTGAGTACGTAGTTGCCACTAGATACTTCTCCCAAGTCATATGGATGTGCACCCATCTAAAGGATTACGACTTCTATTTTAACAAAATCCCCATCTGTTGTGACTCAAGGAGCGCAATTGTCGTATCTAGCAACCTGGTTCAGCATACCAAGACTATCGATGTCTGGTACCATATTATTAAGGACCATGTCGAAAGAGGTACAATAGAATTATATTTTGTCAATACAGATTTTCAGCTTGTCGACTTGTTCACAAAGGCTTTGGATGAGAAATGCTTCCATTTCCTCGCGTTCAAGTTGGGCATGCTAAATATAAACACCTGATACCTATCAGTGTTCTCGAAGTTCTGAAAACGCTCATTCAAGACTAATGCAAATACATAATATTTCAAATTCTGAATTTTCTTTACTCTTGAATTCTTGTTCTGTTATCTTCGAACTTTTTCTTTTCTGTATTTTCAATTTATTGTGTCTACGTACTACTTTCGTCATGTTTGTGTCTTTTATTTCTCCGTCTCGATATCTTCGTTTTCCTAATCTTTCATTTTTCAAGGGGGAGCGTTTAGGTAAGTTTTTTCTTAACTCAAAACGTCTTACTTTATGTTTATGCATTTTTCTAGCGGGAGTTAAGGTTTTTTACTTATGCATCTTTTTAGGGGGGGTTAGTTAGTTCAATTTTTGTGAGACATTATTTTTCCAATCATTTTTTTCTAAGTATTTTTTTATCGAGTCCTTATGATCAGAGAACCAAGGTTCTCGATATACTCAGATTCGAGAAGGTAGTTTCTCGCACCCCAAAGACCCGACAAACCAAGTTGTCTTATCCTACACACCCAAGGAACCAAGTTCTTGCATCACACTATGCGAGCACAATAATCTTCTCGGGTACCAAAGACCCGAGGAACGTCTTGCACTTTCTCGATACCACCTGATCCGAGAATTTGACTCTAGTCAAACTTGCGTTGACCAATGAGAGTGTGCCACATGGCAAGTCCTTTTTCAAAGTATTTAAAAACAGGTTTGCACTCACCACTATTCCCTTCTCGAATAACTTTCCCACTTTTTCTTTGAACCTTTTCACCCGAGCACGTCACCATTCACAATTGTTTTCTCGATTCTTCGAATTACGCTTCAAGGTTAACACCATCACGTTCGCATTTCATTTTATGCTTAAGGGTTTTTCGTTTTATGCTCTGAAACTATGAAATTCATATTCATTGGGCTTGTTTCCAACTATTGTCATTTTCGAACCCCATCAATCATAGAGTCGGCCCTAAAAACCTTCGATTTCACACATTAAAATTTGGGTTCATGATCTTCATGGTCCTCGGGTCCCACGGTCCTTCATATATTTCAAAGTTCTTGGGTCTCGAACACATTCTATGTTCTCGCATCACACTGACCACTGTGTGATGCGAGTTAAATGACTTAGGATTTTTTTGGGAACTTTTTCATATCACATGTTTTTGTAAAAGACTAATGCCCAACTTTTTCTTTTCCTTTCACGTGTTTTTCACAGATTCAATTGCCGCTATCCAAGATCCAAATGCCTCAGATGACAAGAACCAAATGTCCAGATGATCGTTTTATGCTCCAAAAGGACATGCTCGAATTCGACTCTAACAACCACCAACTGGATTTTCATATCAAGCTCGAGCACCCTGTCATCCACGAAATCTATAACACCCTCAAATTTAGAAAAAGTGACTAATTTGAAACTTTAATTATTACATCAATTGAAGGATAAAATCTCTTCCTCTAAATCAAATACTTGAAATTTCCTCGAATAATAAATCTAAATTCACCTTAACAAAACGTAGGCCAAGTCTTACACTAAGACATAATTACAGTCGGGTGTTACTAAACCCAAAGAGTCGCTATCTCTGAAAGCGAAAAATGTCACCAAATAGCTAGATCTTTATCGAGCCATTTCCTAGCACTTATGTTCACACGTGCCGCTAGTACCAACCCCAACAATAACCTGATGCACATACCGACAAAGAAAAAGGTTAGGCTTAACGCCTAGTGAGCTCAAGAGTTTATAACAATATTTATAAATGATAGAAATCGAAAGATTTCTTGGTTGGATAATAATTTCTGAAATAAAAGACTTCATTATAAAAGCAACATATTTCCCAAAATTCAACTTTTCCATAGTAAAAGCTTTAGACCAAAATATGGTTAGTAACGAAAAATAGAAATACCCGTTCAAAACGAATTTCCACACCCGATACTCACCCAAGATGTTACCAATATGATTAAGTCTCAAAGATCCAATAATATAACTTATGGATATTACTTCATAATCTAAAAACATTACCAAAAATAATGGATAAGACTCTATACCCAAAACAATACATTTCGGTGACGGGGGAGACCCGTTTCCGTTAGATGTGACGGAGTAAAAGTAAGCCAGTTAACCGTGTTTATTCATTAGGTCCAACCACCTTATATATTTTAGTTCAAAGAGTTAACAAGCTCAATAACACCACGCCTTTTGCTTATATGAGTACCTGATAGTTCCCGTAGATCAAGATATAGAAAGAATAACAGATAAAGAACAAGAATGGAGCAACGTAGTTGGATGTGTTATTGATAAGAGCAAGATTACAAACAGTATGTGTATTGAAAGTACAAGTATGATCTATGAACATTAGCGATTACTGACTAACTAACTTTCTATTTATATACATGTAGAGATACTAAACTAATAGATAGTTACAACACATACCAATAGTATCTATACACGTGTAAGACTTTCGTTCAGAACCACTTCTGAACAATCTTCAGAACTGTCTTCAGAAGTTCCTCAGAACCACTTCAGAACTTCTTCAGAATCTTCAAAACTTCTGAAGTTGCCACTTTAGAAGTTATGCCTTAGGCTTCTCTTTAATTCTTTACTTCTAAGAACACCTTCTCAGACTTCTGACTTTGTACTTCTGAACTTTACTTAACCATTTGTCTGTTTAGCACCAGTTCGGAAGATCCGAACTGTTAAGCCTCAGAACCCAGTCTCCTTTTGAAGCTATCTTATTATACTTAACACTCTCCCCCTTAGCTTCAAAAATTCAATATGTAACCCCAGAATTTTATAATGTGAAGAACTTCTCCTAAGATGCGCTTTCTGTATTCCAAGAGTTTTTCAATTCTCTTATTCATATCTTTTCCAAGCTTTTTGTAGTTTGGCCATTCTTCATCATTCAGATCTTTTGGCCTTCTCTTTTGTTTCTTCACCAACCTTTCACTTATTGCAAGCAACGTTCCATTATAACACTTATGAATTTCTTCATATCTGACAAACAACTTTGTTCCATCTACTCTGCATACAAATCCAGGAGGATGAATAATTAAAGTTACTTTCTTCAAATTTTCCATACCATGAAGCTCAAAGTTAGGTCTTTTTAATTCACTTGTTCTTTGCCGAATACATAGGCTACTTAAAATTTGTGTTTGTGGCCCAGATAAACTCTCTATAGATACCAATTTTTAAAACAGGGAATACTTTTCTGAACTTGGTAATCCTATCATGAAATGGATTAAGTCTGTTGTACACTTTGACCATATCTCCATTAGCTCTTTCCACTTTGAAGAAAGCATACTTGTAACCCATTTTAGTTCTTAAATCAGCATCAATGACTTTGACAATAGGACTATCTCTTCTTGCTTCAGAATTAGACCGCTTTAGCTTGCTAACTATCTTGATGTACCATTGTTTCCATGTGAACTCCTCATTAAGCCAGCAATCAATATAATTGAACCTCTGTGCTTGTTCCATGAACATATCAGGATGAAAGTATTCAAGAAACAGAGTATAGGCATGCTCTTGAATCCTTGCTTGTTGAAGTATTTCCGCCTCAAACATCCTTCTTGTTTGAACTTGTTCTTCAACAACTTCTAGATTTTTTGCTCTTTTAATCCTTTCAAAAGTTTCCCCTTTGCACATTTGAGTTTCTTCCAATACTTCGAATTCAATTTTCTATTCTTTAGGATGAACATGAAAATCATAGCAGTTACTCAGCAAATAATCTGCATCTCTTACTGTGTTTGCCTTGGAATGGACAACGTTTTAGCTTCTTCTGATAAGCTCTCTAAAGTGAATTCTCTCATTAATCAGGTAAATAATTTCATCTTTCACCTCTTTACTTCCAGGAATTCATAACACATAGTCAGATAGCCATTTCAGAGTTGAAGTAGAGTACTTTGGGATGTCAAAAATTATGAAAGTACGTTCACTTGATCCATCTGCTTTGTATTGAAACCCAAGTTCTGGATTAGTAAATACTTTCAAAATTCCAGCAAGTTCAACCATGACTGGCTCCAATAAGTTCACCTTCTTCAAACCTCTTTCCAAAGCAAGTTGAAAATCATGTTTTACAAGGTTTCTGAGATAGATACCAAGTATTCTTCTAACTTCTGGTACAAGCTCCAACTCATCTCTTTTAACACAAAAAATTAGCAAAGACAGTTTGTCTTGGAGTCTTAGATTGTAAATATCAAATTGAGTAAACTCAATTAGAGTACCATCTTCAAATCATCTTCAATATGTCTGCTAATGCTTCTGAATTGCTTTATGAGAGTAGAATCAAGCATGTCTTGAATACCATGTCTTTGATAATAAATTTTGACCTCAGTTGCATATTCCTTACTCCATTCATCACTTATGAAGTTTTCCAAAGTAGGATTTCTTAGACTACCTTTGTACATATGAATATAATTTTCTTCAGGAAAAACAACCCTTTCTTGTTTTGTCTGATTGAATATGGTTTCTTTGGTAAATACTTTATCCAAAACTGGTTCTTCAAGAATTGACAGAGAAATTCTTGGAATTTATACTTCACTTCAACAACTTTTGTGAATTCCATCAAAATATCATCAGTAAAGTCAATTTCATCCACATGATTTAAATCAATCTGAATGTACACATCTTCAGATGGTTGATTATAGAAATCTTGAAATACTGAAAATATTTCATCTATGAAACTACAGTTGAGATTCCAAGTATAATTCATAAAATCAGATTTCAGAATGAATAGATTCAATAACCAATTGAAAATATGCAGAAGATCTTCTTCTTCTCTTCTGATAATATTCTGTATAACATTTGGTCTCCAATCAACTAAATCTCTGACTTCATTAATTTCCTCCTCATCATCCAATTGGATTACATCTGACAAATCACCAGGTTCCTCAATTTGTTCTTCAAAAGCCAAGTATTCATTCAACATTTCTTCATTTGAGTCAGTAATAACATCTGTATCATCAGTATCATGTTCACTAACTGAATTAATAGAAAGTTTTTCTGTTTTCATACCCTTCATCTTCAGCTTCAGAAATAATGATAACAGAATCTTCAAAAACTTCAGAATTCACCACCTTTGGAACTTCAGAAAGAATAACTACATCAGAAATTGGAACTTCTGACAATTCAGGTTCAGAAGTTGATAAGTCTTCAACTGCTTCTGAATTCTTATCAACACCACTCTCTTTCTGAACATTTTCAGAAGATCTTTCAGAAGTTTGAACAAAAACATGCACAACTTTAGATTCATAAACTCTTCTTCTTTTCTCCCCCTCATGATCATCAGGATCTTGAACATCATGTTTCCTCTTGAGAGTTTCACCTTAAGGCCGACACTCTAAAACCTTAATTCTTTGATCAAGGGCATTTTGTGTTGTTTGCACAGACGTCAACTTTTCAAGAATTAATTTAATTTCTGCTTTTGTTGCCAAAGATGATAAGTCTGGTTGTTCAGAAGTTGTAGGTAGAGAAACCTTTAGATTGGATACAGAATTGATTACTTCTGAGAAAGACTTCAGAATCAATTCTTGAAACACTTTGAAGTCATTGGTTGATACAGAAACCTTTTGCAAATGACCAAGTTTGTCAACCAGCTTTCTCCCTTCAACATCCACCCTATCCCCCACCACGTTTTTAGTATGATCCGTCAATTCCTTGATGTCCTTCTAAATCTTTGCAAATTCAGAAGTACAATAATCTTTGAACTTCTGAGAATTCAGAAGATATGGGAAAAGTACCAAGACGGACAGATGGTCATGTTTGCAGTCCTACAGAAGTAGGTTGGCCTATTGATGTCACCACATCATGAACCATTACTGATTTATTGAATGGGGCTTTAGTGATATTCACCCCACCAGGACGTCCATCAAATCCTTGATTTCCTAAGACAGGAATATCTATTGATGTTGTAGCAATGTGACAAACACTTTGCAATTGGAAGTCTGAAAGATTTGTGCTTGTGTGAATGAAAGATACATCATGTGTAAC
This sequence comes from Silybum marianum, assembly GCA_036898165.1. NCBI lineage: Eukaryota > Viridiplantae > Streptophyta > Magnoliopsida > Asterales > Asteraceae > Silybum > Silybum marianum. The sequence continues at coordinate 24,936,412 of CM072529.1, forward strand.
ATTAGGCTGAAAATTGAGTGGAATCGCAAACTCAATGTGCACATTTGTATGAAGGGGGCACATATATCCTTTTGTTTCAACATTAGGCTCCTCCATGTGGGGACCTAATGGTAGATGAGCTGCTTGCCCCATAAGTGTTAATGAAACACCCTTCTGCTGAGAGATGGGTGAGTGGCTGGGGGGGTTATCAAAAGTTTTCATGGGCTCACTAGCTGATTCAATATTACCCACCAAAGAGTGTGGAGTAATAGATAAGGTGGTTGCCCGGTTAATAATGGTTGGTTCACAAGTTTGTTAATCTTCTACTTGTGTTCTCCCCTCATGAATTTTTTGTCTCACATTTCTATCCTTTCTCTCATTTACAGTTTCCCTCTTGGCACTTTGAGGTTGTTCCCCACCATGAACTTCCTCCCCTCTCTCAGTAGGAATACTAGACTCCTCACCTTGCACACCACTAGGGATTGAATCCTGGGTAGGGACTACTGGTTTAGGTAATCCCATGGATTCACGGTACTCAATCAATACCTTATTTGTTGGTTTTAACATATGATCATAGCTCTGCAGGTAGTGGAATTGCATTAGGAAACTGTTCAAGCTTGGATGTTGGTGGCCTCAGATTGTCCATTGTAAAAAGTGGACCATTGAAAGATCTATCAAGGTTGGGAATTCTTTTCTCTGTAAACATGGCACCATTAACAAATATCTGCAGAAACCTCAGAAATGGAATATAATTGGGCTTCTTGGTTGTGGTCACTGCACTTCTTAGTTCATCAAATATCAAGAATGCATAGTCATAATGCATATTATAGGCAAAACCATGAAAAATGGTTCTGATTTTGCAGAGGCTTAATCCATGCTTGAAATTTTGCCAGATAAACAAGTATTGATAATTGTGAAAAGAGAATACTAGATAGGTGGAAGATGTTTCATTCTAAAAGCACTTAAAGTTGGTAAACTTTCATTGTATCCTAGATTCTTGAAATCAGCTATCATTTCAGCATTTGACTTGACATCATCATACTTTTGTTTGCCTACCACTGTTGTTGATTCAGGAAGAAGCAGAAATCGTATGACATCATCCGGTCTGATACAGAATTGAAAACCATCTACATGTGACAGAAGAGTGTTACTTTGTTCATCATATTCCATGAAATACGACCAATGTTGAAGATATATTTCTAGAACTTGGAAATTTTGAATAAACATCTTCTTCAAATGATGTATTTTGATAACCTCTATCAGAATTTTCTGTTCTTCAGTGAAATCTTCAGACTTTAAGTTTAGAGCACAATCGTTTTTCTTTATATTCAGAATGCTTGATACAGGAACAAACATTTTGGCTGGATTATGAACTACAGCTTGAGAACCAGTATTGGATTGTCCCTGTCGAGTGGACATAGTATCACCAACATCTTCTTGAGAGTGATTTGTAGCAGCAAGAGACTCAGAAGTAACATTGATTGGTTGATCTTGATTTCCCCCAATGTTCGGTGACTTAGGGTTAGTGTTAGGGTTTGAGCATTCGGCATTTGTGGTCGTGTCTTCCAAATGTGGATCATTTGGGATTTCCACTTCGATAGAACCTATCATTAAACTGTTTTGCACAAATTTGAATGATCTAGTACTCGAGTTGTCACTGTCACTGCTATCGAAGCAGGATTGAACAGTTTGAAGTGGTTGATTAACTTGAGATGTAGACATTTTCGAAGAAAGTGTTAATCCAGAAAGAAAAAAATCAATTGCTAGGAGTTTAGAAAGACTTTCGGAGGGAAAAATTGCAGAAGAAAGATTTGAAGATGATCGATGAAACATATTTATCGGATTCGAAAATGACATTGGCTACGTAGGACACCTGGTAGAAAAAGAGTCGAAAAGTAATCACGCCTAGTAGGTAATGATGAATTAACAACGATTAATTATGCTACTGAAACGTTTTAACCCGTAATTATGAATGAACCAATCAAAATATAACACGTGGCACGAGACACGAAACTTAGTCATTTTCTGATCTAGAAGTTCAAAACTTCTGAGAAAGAGTTCAGAGTTCTGAGAAGAAAGTTCAGAACTTCTGAGAAGAAGTTCAGAATTTCTGAGAAAATAGTTCAGAAATAAGAAAAGTTCAGAACTTCTAATGCACTGATTGTATCCTTGGAAAACAATTTAAATATTAACTTCTGAATTCAGAAAATGGTTTTATAATTCAGAAGTAATTTGAGCAATAAAAATATTTAATCAACAATAGAAGTTTGTTCAGACTTCTAAGTGAATAAGCTCAGAATGGATTATCACCTGTTCAGATCTTTTACATAAATCGTAAGAAATGACAAACCATTAGCTATACAGATGAAATATGTATGATAATACTCCCCCTAGAATCATGCAAGAAATAGAAGAAAAAAAAATGAAAAACTCTCCCTTGAAAAATGCTATATAGAAATGAAAAAATATTATTACAAATCAAATACAAATACTCAGGAACTAAAAGTATAAACTTCTGAATTATTTAATTTATACTTCTGAGAAGCAAACATCAGAACTTCTGAAGTTTGATTGTCAAATTTTTAAATGAAATATGTTCATAAGTGGATATTTAACACTGTTTCTAAGTAAATGACTTATCCAAAAAGATTCATCATGCCTAATTTGCTTACTAAAAAATTAAATCTTTTCTCATCAAGAGCCTTAGTAAACAAATCAGCCAATTGATAATCTGTCTGAACAAAAAACATTTCTATATTGCCTTTTTCAACATGATCTTGAACGAAATGATACCTCACATCAATGTGTTTAGTCTTAAAATGTTGAACATGATTAGCAGTAATTGCCATGGCACTTTTGGAGTCACAATAAAGTGGTATCTTTTTTAATGTGTAATCATAACAAAAATCCATTTTTTGATTTATTTCATCTATTCCATGACCGGAACAGGGGAGGATCTTTTAGTTGAATTTGCATCAAGATCACTTGTGAGCAACAAAGTGCAGCTGCTACATATTCAACTTCTACAGTTGAAGTTAACACATGGCGCCGCTGCCGGGGATAGGCGTAAATCTATAGTTGTTTAGAGATTGAGTCTTGTTAAAATAATTTTTCTACCATCTTTGTTGCTTGTCATACGTCTCCATGTGTGTACAAGTAACAAGTTTTTGATCTTTCTATGAATATGGATTCAATGGGGCAATCGTTTGGGCGGTATGAATTGGTTTTTTGTGACCGTTGTGGCGAAAATCATTTCCCATATACTTATCCTTCGAACCCCGAATCTCATTATTTCATGGGAGATAGTAATTGGGATACCTCACATTTAAATGTTTACATTCAATCATGGGAGGAGCCTCCAAATCTGTTTCTAAATAGTCAAGATCATGGCACATTCACATCACCACCACTTCCTTACCAATATTGGAGTAACACTTATCCAGATACTTTTGACCAATCTTGGGAAGAACTAGCTGAAAACTTCAAATCTCTTGAAGCTACAATGAAAGAAAACTTTCAAAACTTTCAAAATATGCAAATCATACATAATGATACAATGACATCTCTAAACAACACAATAACTTGTGTTGAAGGGATGATTAGACAAAGCCTAATTCCTATACCAAGTGATATTGAAAATTCTAATGGTATTGGTAAGGATGAGGGTGAGGTCAATACTTTGGAAAATAGTCAAGAGATAGAGAATTCTGAGGAAGCACCTAAGCATTTAACCAACCCCTCTTTACTTCAAAATAGTGAAGAGGTGCAACAAAATGCCGAGATTATCACTACTCCATGCCTTGAATATGTGCAGGAAAAACATGTCTCTGAAGATACCGTAACAGTCCTTCACCAAAGTTGTGCAGAAAATCTTTAAGTTGTTTTTAAGAGGGGGCGTGACGATCAATCAAAGGACTCGGGAGACTTCATAAAATCATGTTCCACTGTTGGTGAGATGATATGGACAACCTTTTGTGGGATAAAATTTTCTCACATTCGTGCCATTGAAATCTGGTGCCATGATCAAGGAGTGAAGCATAAGTGGAAAGAGAAACATCAAAAAGAGTTGGTGAGGACAGTCTGGCCTGAGGAGCATACTGATGTGCTCCAAAAAATTCCATCATTCCTCAAGAAGTATTCACACAAACATACAACAACATCTAACCTACTCATGGGAGTAGGACAGGTTCTAAATCAACTCATTTAGCTTCATTTTTTTATTTAAGTCTGGATAGTAGTTTTTTTTTCTTTCTATTTTTAGGTTTATTTTATATGTGGGATTGCATGTGTTGAGATGATTACCATTTGTTTACATAGCCCAAATAACTTTTTGAGATATGGTCATTCACCTAGTAGTGTGTTCTTGCTAGAACTAGCTACTTTGTTCTTAGGACACAATTTGGTGCACACTAACTTCACATCTAGGAAAGGATATAGGCCATTATTTCTAAATTAGCCTCTTGATACCCTTTCATACACCATGACCCCAATGAGGACATTGCATATATTAAGTTTGGGGTGGGAAATATCCAACAAGGCCATACAAAAAGAAAAATATCAAAACTTATACAAACTGCCTTGTGTGGATCGTTATAAAAAGCACATAAATGTTCCATAGGAACAACTGCTAAGCTTCAAGTAAAAAGAGCACAAAAGTGCCAAAATTTTGAAAATTCAGTTGAGAAGCAAAAGCGAGGAAAAAGGCAAAAGTAAGGAAAAAGAGCCAAAAGAGTTAACCCAATTTTCTTTCCAAGTCCTATTGATCCTAGAATGACTTAGTGTTTGAATTTAACAAAGAGAACATTGGTGCTAGCTTATGGTCCATACACACTTCTAGATCATGAATGGGTATCTAAGAATTTATAAAAGGCTATGGATAACAATTGTGGTGTGCTTGTCATCATGTATGCACTTATATCAATGTTTAAGCACTCATTTTACACCTTTAGGATAGCTTATTTTACTTTTATATCCCTAAATTGAGTCTTTTATTTCCTTATTTTCTATTTGTTGAGTCATGAAGCTAAAAGTTGTGATTTAATCTGTTTTGATACCATTAGTAGGCTTATTTTGGTGTTTTGGACACAACAGTATTACACAGCATTCATACAGCATTCAGCCGCTGTTGGATTTATGGCTTTTTGACGGTGCTTAATGGAGTCAGCCGTAATACAAGAGCTTAACCAGACTTTTTGCAATCTGAAGATAAAGCTTTTGAAGACTTTTTAGAAGACTTTAGTCCTTATAATTATGCCTTGTTTGTTAAGTTATTTATGTACTTTTTCTTGACTTTTGGCAAACTTGGTGGCTAAGTTTTTTGGAAGCTTCCTTTTGCCCCCTCTATTTATAGTATAAATAGAGGTGGTTAGTATGATTGTAAGTAACTAGAGTGAGAGCCAAGTAAAGCTCTAAAACATTTGGTACTTGAACATCTCAAGTACCTTGGTTGATTTATTATTTTAAGTATTTAAGTGATCTTCATTTGTTACTTCTTTGTACCTTTACTTTCTTTTATTTTCTTGTCTTTAATTTATATACTTTAAATTTTGTTATTTATTTTCTGCAATTTACTTTAAGTCATTTATTTTATGCAATTTATTTTCTGCCATTTAAGTTAAGTTCTTTATTTTTTGTCTTTAATTTTATGCAATTAATTTTCGCACTTAAATTAAAGCAATTAATTTCAGTTATTTACATTTCCTTGCACTTACTTTCCAATATGAGTAGCTAATTATCCCAAGTGTGGGTGTGAGGCAGATGGTGAGATTATAATCCAAAGGATGGTGGACATTGTTTCTTAATAACAATGTTCCATCATTTCATTTCAAGTTTTATAACTCCAACAACACTTCTTGACAAGTTGATCACTTTGAAAAGTGTAAAAAGTGCCATGGACTCTGAGAGGAGCCATTGAATGCACATCAATTTGGATGACGTAGGAAGTAATCTGCGAGAGTTGCTAACAAAGAAAGTTGTAAACTATTTTATTTAAATTGATTAATTCTCGATGGGTTGGTCGCTTATCAAAGTGTTAAAGTGTAGTCGGACGGAACACACCAGCTTGGATGATATGGGAATCTGCTCGAAAGAGAGATTTTAAACAGCGAAAGCTGTTATCCATATATTTTAAGGACTCTACTCTGCACTGCCACTAGTACTAATACTGCATAGAAATATGGGTTGAATCTAAACATCAGTACTGGTATTGAAGTCTGAAAGGAATACCCTCAAAATAGATGGTGGAACTTGTTATTTTGAAACTACAATACTAAAAACTATGGTCCACTTGAATTTGTGTTTATGTCTCACTAGAAGTCTTACACCAATGCTACTTTCTTTATTCTGTCAAATCAATCACCATAAATCGAAATCAATCAAAATCTTCAAAATCGCCATCTGAAGTTAGTCTTGCAACTCAAGATCTTGCAACTTAAGATACCTATCCCTGTGGAATACGATACTTGGTTCTTACCATGTTATTACTTGAAAGGCGATATTAGGGTTAGAAGTATACTTGCTTTTGATCTTAATTTCCCTGTCTGTAGGTGTGTTAAAACCCTATCAACACACAATTTTGCTTTTTAGAAGACCAGCTAACAAGCCTATCTCCCAAGAATTGACATGATCCAGATGTGCTTTTCCTATCTAATTTACAACCACCATGATCTGCATCTGTAAAAGCTGTTAGTTCAAAACCAGAATTTTTAGGATACCAAAGTCCCAATGAAGGAGAGCCTTTAAGGTATCTAAGAATTCTTTTAGCAGCAAGAAGATGAGACTCCTGAGGATTGTCTTGATATCTAGCACAAATGCATGTGGCAAACATTATATCAGGTCTACTAGCAGTTAAATAAAGCAAAGATCCAATAATTCCCATGTACTTCTTTTGATCCACAGATTTACCATACAAATCTGGTTCAAGTTTAGTAGTAAGTCAGAAACATACTTATATTGATTAATGAATATGCTAGTAGAAGGTTGTTCCACTTGTAAACCAAGAAAGAAAGTCAACTCACCCATCATACTCATTTCAAATTCAGATTGCATGATAGTCTCAAAGTTTTTACACATTTTGGATTAGTAGAGGCAAATATAATGTCATCCACATAAATTTGTATTAAAATCATGTCCTCACCTTCCTTTTTTCAGAAATAAGGTAGTATCAATAGTACCTCTTTTAAATTTGGAATTTAGAAGAAATGTTGTGAGAGTGTCATACCATGCTCTTGGAGCTTGCTTTAATCCATACAAGGCCTTGTCTAAAATATATACATGATCTGGAAACTCTTTACTAACAAATCCTTCTGGTTGATCAACATACACTTCTTCATGAAGAATACCATTCATAAATGCACATATTACATCCATTTGAAAGACTTTCATATTTTTGTAAGCTGCATAGGCCAGAAAAATTCTTATAGTTTCTAGCCTAGCCACAGGAGCAAAAGTTTCATCATAGTCTATTTCTTCTTGTTGACAGTATACTTTGGCTATTGGCCTTGCTTTGTTTAACAATTCCATTCTCATCTTTCTTATTTCTGATAACCCATTTAGTTTCAATGATGGATTTTCCCTTGTGTCTTGGAATGAGCCTCCAGACTTTGTTTCTTTCAAACTAATTTAGCTCATCTTGCATTGCTAAAATCTAGTCTGGATCTTGAAGAGCCTCACATGGCTTCTTTGGCTCAATGCTGCTTAAGAAATTTACAAACAGACATTCATTTGCTGTTGCAGATCTAGTTTGTACACCTTTTGAGACATCACCTATTATTTGATGAATAGGGTGACTAGATGTCCTTTTGGTCACATTTGGCAGAGGTTGAACAGATGAGACATAATTTTGTGATTCATAATCATCAATGATTGCTTGTGGTTCTGATTCTGGATGAATCTCTGAATGTAGATCTGAAGTCTCCCCCTCAAATTGTGGATTAACTTTTACAGGTTCAGAAATAATCTGTATTGGTTCAGAAGGAACTTGTGCAGGTTCAGAAGTAACTTGTACAGGTTCAGAAGTAGAAATATTTGAATTTGAGGTTGAGACAGGTGGTCCAGAAATATCTGATGTAAGAGGTTCTTCAGAGAAAAGTTCTGGATTGTTTCCGATAAGTGATGGATTTTGAAAATCTGCAGAAATATCAGAAGATACATCAAATAACTCTTGACATAATAAATCTAGTTTTGCTTTAAGTAAAGAGTCATTAGAAATAGATTTATCATTAATGTCCTTCTCTGAATCAAGTTGTTTAGAGTTCTGATTTAGCTTGAGTTCTGAACTGTCTTGTTCAGAAGTCATTGTTGGCTCATTGAATCTGACATTGGTGCTTTCAATGATTGTTCTTGTTTTCTTTATGAGTAGCCAGCAAATATTCCAACTAAGCCTTTAGGATCAAATTTGCCCAGATTCTCTCCGTCATTCAACAAAAAACACCTGCAGATTTTTTAAAATAATCAATGGAAGGTTTTCTGTTTCTAATTAATTCATAAGGAGTTTTAAGATGTTTTCTATTTAGTATTGTCCTGTTTTGAGTAAAACATGTTGTTGCAACAGCTTCTGCCCAAAGAGATATAGGTAGACTTGAATAAACAAGCAAGGTTCTAGCAGCTTCTACCAAAGTTCTGTTCTTTGTTTCAACTACCCCATTCTGTTGTGAAGTTCTTGCAGCGGAAAAGTTGTGTGATATTCCAATAGAATCCAAAAAAATTCGAAGCTTTGAATTTGTAAATTCTATTCCATTATCACTTTCTGATCTTTTGAATTGGGAGTTGAAGCAGAACCTGTACCCTTTTAATAAATGGAATTAAAACTTCTGAGGTATCGGATTTCTGTCTCATAAATTCAACCCAAGTATATCTAAAGTATTCATCCACTATAACAAGGATATACTTCTTTCCTCCTAAACTTTGAGTCTTCTTAGCCCACACAGATCCATGTGTATCATTTCTAAAGGAGCCCTGCATGAAGAAAGCATTAACAAAGGATGTGAACTTCTCTTTATCTTTCCAAGTTCACAAGCAGAACATAATGAATTTTTCTGAAATTTTATGTTTGGTACCCCTCTGATAGAATGTTGCTTGTCTAGTTCAAAAATTGATTTCAAGTTCATATGTGACATCCTTCTATGCCATAACCAACTCATTTCCAACATAGATGTAGAATATAGCAAATTCCTTTGAGTTAACCATCTTCTGTAAAAAGTAGTTGTGTAAATGTCACCATCCCTATAAGCTGTTAACTTTTCATGCTTCTCAGAGTTTAGAACATGGCAGAATTCAATATCAAAATGAACAGTCCAATATTTATCACAAACTGACTTATACTAAACAGATAATGTTTGAGTCCTTCCACATAGAAAACCTTCATCACAGTTACTTCTCCCTTTTTAAAAGTTCCATATCCTCTTACATATCCTCTTGCCTTGTTTTCAGAACTGACTGTGCCTCCATTTCTCTCATGATAATCAGTCAGAAGATCCTTATAAGGTGTCATGTGTCTTGAACATCCAAAATCTAAAACTCACACATGAAAGATCTGTAGAAACAATTACTTGGATTTAAGTACCCATTTGTAGATGGGTCCTTTCAGATTAGTAATAAAAGAGGAAATTCTGAACTTTGTCTTTGAATTTGATTGTGCAGAATAGAATTCAGAATTTGATTCAGTTGTTAATTCACTCTTTTTAACTCAGACTTGTCCTTTTCATGAGCTTTATAGTTATTTTTGCGAAGTTTATGTGAAGAATAGTTGATCTGTTTCTTAATAATTTTCTTTTTGTGTGTAGATTTTAGCTGGAAGGTATGATGTCCACAATTAATCCAATGAATATGATGTTTAAGAACTTTTAACAAATCAAGACATAAACAAACACTATCAATATCAGATTTGGTAACAAACTTCTTGCTTGTATTCATCGTAGTAAAATTTTGTACGTCATTCTTATGAAAAGACTGAAAATTATCTAATTTTTCTTTCTTGGATGATCTTTCATTTTTTTCTATTCCAGACTAAAGAGGACAACTCTGTAAAAGATAAGAAATGAGGATTAGAATTATAAGAACTTTTAACAGATTTCTCTTTCTTGTTATTATTGAGTTGTTTGTCAGATGTTGGAATTGAAGATTGACCTTTTTCAAAAATTTAACTCTGGAATTGAAAGTAGATGACGACAAGTTAAATGTTCCTTTTGGAGATATAGTTTCATCTTCAGTGGTATTTTGAGGTAGAATAGTATTTGAATCTGAAGAATTTGTGTTAGATTCAGAACTTGTAAAATTCTGAAATTCTTCTTTTAAGAAGACAGAATTAAACATGTTAGAAAGTAATTTTGGTTTTTCAGATTTTAGCTTTTCTCCTTCAACCATATATGATTTTGATTTGTAGACAATGTAGCCTTCCTTGTTTATGACTGCTACTGAAGGATCATTAACTTCATCATCACATTCTGAATCCGAGGCATTTATTAAATCTGAAAATTTATCCTTAGTCATGTTTGACACAAATCATTTAATTTTGAGAAATGTTTCTTAGAGTTAATGTTTGATTCAGAATCCTGAATATCATTAATAGTATCCTCATCAGCTTCATTGTCAGAATAATCAAAAACTATTTTTAAAGTTTCATTATCATTATTTAAAGATTCACCCTCAGAAAAAATTTCATAGTTTTCTTCATAGTTTTCTTCAGAATTTTCTCTAGAAGTATCTTTTATATTATTGTAAACTTCAGAAGTATTGTTTGAAATATTTGAATATTATTCTGTCATTATTTCAGAGGTTTCTTCTGAAGTAACTTCAGAAATTTCTTTAGAAGTAGCTTCAGAAGTAACTTTTGAAGTAACTTTAGAAGTATCTTCAGAAATAACTTCAGAATTTAATAATTTTTCATTTGGAAAAAGAATCTCTGATTTAACAAAATGAATTCTTTCAGGCAAAGACAAATCCACTGGTTTAGAAGTAACCTTTTTAGTATCTTCATTAAAAAATTTCATTTTAGAAAGATCATATAAATTTGTGGGAGCCTTCTTTAAAATTTGGCTATCAGTGTAACCCAAACCAGCTTTAATGTTGTAAAATTTTGAATTCTGAGCTTGACTTGTTAAAATATTCAGAGTTTGTTCCGTTTGGCCTCTTTTGAAATTCAAATCTTCTAATTCCTTAATCTTCTTGTACTACTCAACTCTTTCTTTATTCAAATAATTCATTTTGACATTTAAAACTTCTTTCTCAGATTTTTCATTTTGAACATCTTTTTGTAGAATATCCATTTTTTCTTTTAAAACAGATTTCTCCTCAGAAAGTTTATCAACTTCTTCTTCAGCATTTTGACAATTAAGCTTATAAATTTTACTTTCTTCTCTCAATTTATTTACCAGAGTTCTTTCACCTTTGATTATGTTTCTTAATGTTTCAAATTCAGAGTTCATATTTAAAATTTGTTCATGCATATCATTTTCAGAAGTTAATTCAGAAGTAGATTCAAAAATAGATTCAGAAGAGATTTGTACCTCTGTGTCATGAACATGTGTGTTCTGGATCCATTTGACACATGTAGCAATTTGCAGCATAACGTGCAACCTCTTCATCATACTCATCATGACTCCAATTAAGCCAGTCATCTTCATATTTTGTGATTAGAGCATGATTTACGTCCTTCTTTTTGGCTAGTATATGCATTTTCTCATAGTATCCAATATTTTTAACCTTATGCATTTTGCATTGTCTAGCAAAATGACCAGGTTTACCACGGTTGAAGCATCTAGCTGGTTCTGCATCATCCTTTTGAACCACTTCCTTGCTAATAGGTTTCTCAGCTCCATCTTCTGTCTTGGGTTTGCCTTTATACTTTTGATTGTATCTTTGTTTAACTGTCTAGCCATAAAAGCAATACCCTCAGCCATCCTCTTCATCTCCTCATCAGATTCATTTTCATCACATAGGGCAACTTCTGGGATTTCACGGATTTTTTTCATGAAAGACATGGGTTTGGGATTATTCATCTTTTTGCTTAACAAGGCCAATGTATCACTTGTTTTCTTCTTAACACTTTGTCTAGTCTTGATCTTGTCTTCTTGTTGAAACAAGATTCCATATATATCATGAATTGATTTTCGAGAAAAATTTGTTGTTACCATGTTATCAGTGAAACATTCCCATTCATTTCCCAGATTATTCATAAATTTATTGTTAATTTCAGAATTTGACTTCTGAACAACATTTCTTCCGAGATCATTCAGAATGCTGTTGAATCTGTGATAAGTTTCAGTAATTGACTCATACTCTTTAGATCTGAAGTTTTCATATGTTCCAATATAGATATTCATCCTTTGAGCTTGAGATTTAGAACACCCCTGCATCTGGGCTTCAACTTCATCCCACATTTCCTTGGCTGAAGTCAGACTGTCAACTCTGTTGAGTATCTCATTAGGAATAATCATTGTTAACAATGTCAATGCTCTTTAATCTATCTTCATCTGAACTTTTTCAGCAGTATTGTACATGCTTGGGCTTTTCTTAATGCGCGTTGCCGGAATTTCAGGGGTAGTCTCTGTTCTAGGAACATCATCAATTTCAACATAAACTTCAAAAGGTCCATTGATAATTGATTGCATCAATGCTTCATCAATGTTGTCAAGAAACTGTATCATGCGAATTCTCTAATGATGATATTCATCGAGCATAGAGTTGGTGGCTTTGTTTCTGATCCTATAGACACAACTTCTTTCGACATCTTGAAAAACGATCATGAATTCACCTGAACTTGTGAAAGAAACTTTCAAGAATCTTGTCAAATCTAACAGATTTTGAACAGGAAATCAAAGAATTTATCGACAAACAGATGAATTGGCTATGAAACCAATTGATAATTCCCGTAGATCAAGATATAGAAAGAATAACAGATAAAGAACAAGAATGGAGCAATGTAGTCGGATGTGTTATTGATAAGAACAAGAATACAAACAGTTTGTGTATTGAAAGTACAAGTATGATCTATGAACGTTAGCTATTACAGACTAACTAACTTTTTATTTATTTACATGTAGAGATACTAAACTACCAAATAGTTACAAGACAGACCAATAGTATATATACACGTGTAAGACTTTAGTTCAGAACCACCTCTGAAAACCATCTTCAGAACTGTTTTCAGAAGTTCCTCAGAACCACTTCAGAACTTCTTCAGAATCTTCAGAACTTCTGAACTTGCCACTTTAGAAGTTATGCCTTAGGCTTCTCTTCAATACTTTACTTTTAAGAACACCTTCTAAGACGTCTGACTTTGTACTTCTGAACTTTACTTAACCATTTGTTTTTTAGCACCAGTTCAGAAGATCTGAATTGTTAAGCCTCGGAACCCAATCTCCTTTTGAAGCTATCTTATTATACTTAACAATACCAAGCTCAACAATACTATGTCTTTTGCTTATTTATTTTTCAAGCTCAACAATACTATGTCTTTTGCTTATTTAGGTATCAAGCTCATCAATACTATGTCTTTTGCTTATTTAGATGCGAAGCTCAACAATGCTATGCCTTTTGCTTATTTAGGTGTCGAGCTCAACAATACTATGACTTTTGCTTATTTAGGTATTCAGTCTAAGATAGGGATTATGACCCATTCGTAAACAATCTATGTTTATGCACCCATCACATTCTAGCCATAAAATTACACGACGTTGAATGAATGACTAACGCACCAAAATGTGTAATATATCAAATAAATATGTCGTAATTGCATATAACTCTAAAACCCGACATAGAACAATTTAAATGGACAAGTGTCCCCAAGACTCATTTTAGTCAAAATGAGCAAGAACTCAACGAATTCAAATGACTAATAATTAAAAGTCAACAAAAATCAATAAACATATTTAATCCATATTTATGCAACATGTGCTATAAAAGCAAGATTATCCAAACAACCCATTATAGTTGGAACAAACATCTTTCCAAACATAACCATTTTATGCATATTTCCAAAATGTATCATAACATAATAATATATATTTTCTCAAATGATTTATAAAGTTAACCACATCAAATATATATATATATATAACCGAATAAATTCCATTTTTGAGATAAATTATTTGAAGCCTCAAACATATACTTTATTTAACATATAAATTAAAGAATCTCTAAAATATGCATTTTTCAAGATATTTAAACCTAAAAATACCAATTATGTAAATTTCAACAACACATTTGATAAATAATGAGTAAAACATAATAATAATTTCAAATACACATTTTGGCATGTACATAGTTTACACAAAATAACTTGAACTCACCTTACTATTTTTGACTAGATATAAGGTTTACCCCAACTTCGAACTTTCTTTGGTGAAGATTTTAGATCTACGAAGTTCCCACACTAACTCCGTCATTTAAACATCAACAACCTAAAAATATACTAAAATTAACCTCAACAATAGATCTATATCTACAACCTTTAATATTGTAAAAATTCTATAAAAAACTTACCCCCTTTAAGATCTTGAGACCCTCAACCAAACTCTTGAAGCTTTAGGTTAGACCCTCTCTAAAATTGCTTCATAAAACTTCCTAAAATCGGCTTTAGAGAGGGGAGAAAATGAGAATGATGGTGACAGATTTTAGAGAGAGAGAGTTTAGAGAAGATAGTGCTGGGAAACAAAGAGGAGAATTAATGAGTTGTCCAAAAATAAGGAAGAGGGGAAGAGTGTAAGAGGAGTAGCTGATCAATGGCACATGGGGGAATACCCATGTTTACATGGGTATTTCATCCGCATCATATACCATATATATATATGTAGGGTTAGGTTCAAATGTGAACTCAATTGTGGCTGTGAACGTGAGGACGAATCTCAGCCACACATCTTCGGTTATGGTGGACGCGATCACGGAGGATTGACGCGATTCATGGGAGGGTGGAGATTATTAAAGGAGGGGAACCAGGTCAAAGCCGCCTTTATTGACCGGATAAGTGGCTGAGATTCGTCCTCACGTTCACAACCAAAAATGAGTTCACATTTGAACTTTCTTCTATATATGTAAACGTATATATAGGGGTTTAATCAAATAAAAATCATACAAAGGTTACAAACTCGTAAAAAACGATTTAAAAATAATTTTTTTTTGACTTTTTTTTATCAAATGTTAGGATTTAAGATATTATTTCACATATATTTGTTTTATAAGCTGAAATTTTCACATGTATTTGTTTCACCATTTGAATCATTTTTATGCATATTTTTGATTTCACTAGGTGAATTTTTTTTTCACATGTAATTATTTCATAAGGTGAACACAAACATATGTGAAACAATATCATAAATTATAGGTTTTGATGAAAAAAAATCATGTAAAAAAATATTTTTATATCGGTTTTCACGAGTTTGTAACCTTATTGTTGTTTTTATCTGATTATCGTCCTATATATATATGTATATAACGTACGTATATATTACCCATTCACCATATATATACTAAAATATATATTCTATATATCAATGCAAAAGCTCCTTTAACTAACCAAAACAGATGCCAAAACATTATCTCCTTTACTTAACAAAATTCCGGGTTTTACAAAATCATCAAGGGCCACCCTCTCTGACATGCTTTCAACATGACTACCCAAGTCCTGGCCTTCTACTTACAAAAATTTTGGCACACACTTGAGTACCACCCAGTGGACGGAGATTTTCATTTCACGGATCAAAAAGACGAATTCACAGCCCGTCTAACCCCATCCCGTCTCCGTTGTATTTTTCGGCTACCCGCCAAAGATGCCTTTCCTGGACATCAAGACTTTGACGATGTAGCTACTGATGAAGACTTATGCAGAGATTTTCTGGTACTGTCCAGTTTAAGCAGATGCACCTACCACCTCTATGGTATACCCTCATTTCCCTAGTCAACCGATGCCTAACCTCTAAATACACAGAGTCGACCGCACCAATGTCTCCGTTCTCCGAATATTCCATGGCATTTCATTGAACCGCCACTACGACTATGCCATTCTCATCTGTTTGGATCTCGTAGAAGTTGTACAAGACAAGCAAACTGGCAAAGCTCAAAAATTTCTATCTTTCCAACTA
Source organism: Silybum marianum (assembly GCA_036898165.1). Classification (NCBI taxonomy): domain Eukaryota; kingdom Viridiplantae; phylum Streptophyta; class Magnoliopsida; order Asterales; family Asteraceae; genus Silybum; species Silybum marianum. The sequence continues at coordinate 24,952,467 of CM072529.1, forward strand.
CAGCTCATTATTCGGAGCATGATGTACACCCAACAGGACATCCCATGCCGGGAAGGTACACCACTTGGTCCTAATTTTGTTCAGCACTTCATAAAATTACCTCGTGGTTCGTATCGTAACCAGATACCTATCCCCGAAGCACTCCTTGCCTACGTTGATCAAGATGCATCGGTGTGATAGCTTATAGGACAGAGCACGATTTAGTGGTCCCTCCAGCACCAGAAGGACCTCCCCAAGAGCCACCCCGTGAGGAAAATGTTGAGTTAGGTGAGGGTCCTAGAAAATAGATGAGAGAGTTCATGTTAAGATTTGAATAGTTGCTTCAAAAGGGATAAGGTTCTGAAGTGGAATGTTCAGAAGTTCTGAACTAAAGAATGAAGAAAATCCTAAGGCATAACTTCTGAAGTGGAGACTTCAGAAATTTTGAACAAGTTCTGAAGAGGTTCTAAAGACAAATCTGAAGAAGTTCTTAAGACAGTTCTGAAGAAGACTCTGAAGAACAACTTACACCTGTATAAAAGTCAATGGTCTGTCATGTACCTAGCTGTTAGTTTAGACTTTATATACCTGTATAAATAAAGAGTCGGTTTGTTAGTTATCAGTTACATGTTTTAGAGATATATACTTATACTTTCCACATTTGTGCATACTGTAATCTTGTGAATATCAATACTACAACCGACATCTTTGCTACAAATCTTGTGTTCATAATTACAATTTAGACATTCTAATCTACGTGAAATATCAATTGGTATCAAAGCCATTCAACTGTTCTTGATCTAATTTCTTGATTCTTGGTCAGATTCTGTCAGATCTGACATAATTCTTGAAAAACTTTGGATCAATCATTTCTTGATTGATCAGATCTACTTCTTTCAACACACTTACAATTGAATTTTACGATCAAATCAAAAGAATGTCAAAGGAATATGTGTCAATTGGATAAGAAACTAAACCCCTGCACTGTTCATAGGTGAGTATCATCAATGGCGGATCAGAATTATCCCGTTCTTGGATAATATAGATGAAGAGTTGATGAAATCAATCACAAATTGACCACTAGAGGTTTATGTTGAAATCCTTGTTGTTCCTACTATTGATACACCTCCAAAAATCCTTGCAACAAGAATTAAGAAACGATCAAACATGTATAACAATGTTGAAAAAGCCCAATTAAAGATTGATCATCTTGCCCTAACTGTACTAACTATGGCCCAACCTAATAAAATATTCAATAAGGTTGATATTCTTGGATCAGCTAAGGCAATGTGGGATGAAGTTGAAGCCCAAATGCAGGGGAGTGCAAAATCACAGGAACAAAAAGTCAACATATGCAATGGCATATATGAAGGATTTAAAGCAAAGGAAAGTGAATATTTGACTGAAACCTACAACAGATTCAACAACATTTTGAATGATCTTAGAAGGAATGGAGTTCAGAAACTAAATTCTGAAATAAATAATAAATTTCTTAAAAACATAGGATCTAAATGGGAGTGCTTTACTGACACAATGGTCACTAGGAACTTGTCAAAAAAGACAATTCATGACATATATGGTATCTTATACCAACAAGAAGATAAGATCAAGACATGACAAAATGAAAAGAAAAAGCAAGTGACTCCCTAGCTCTTCTTACCAACACAATAAACAATCAAAGAGCTACTCCTCTTCCTTCCAAAGTATGTGAATTACCAGCAATGGAAAATTTATCTAGAAATGAATTTAATGAGGAGATGAAGAAGATGGAAGTGAAGAAAGATGAAAGTGAACCAACAAGGTGCTTTAACTGTGGAAAGTCTGGTCATTTTGCAAGACAATGCAAAATGCCAAAGGTTAAGAATACTGCCTACTATGAAAAAAAGGCTATTCTTTCAAAGAAAAAGGAAAATAATCCTGCTCTATTCACTAAATATGAAGAGGATTAGCTGACATGATTTGATGATGAATATGATGAAGAGGCGGCTCATTATGCTTCCAAGTGCTATATGTGCCAAGAGCACCCTGAGTCTTCTCATGATCATGATTTTGAGGTATAATCTTCTTCTAAATCTTCCTCTGAATTTAATTTACAAGATCAAACCTTAAAAATGAACTCTAAATTTGAAGTTAAGTAAAAGGATAAAAGGTGAAAGAATTTTGGTCAACAAATTTAGAGAGGAAAATCAAATCTACAAGATGAACTGCATGAATGTAGAAGAGCAACTTGACAAGATTTATGAATAAAAATCCGTTTTAAATGAGAAAGTTGATATTCTGACTAAGAATATAGAAAATGAAAAATCTGAAAAAGAGGTTTAAACAATTAAATTAGATTTTTTAAACAAAGAGAGACTTGAACCGTACAAGAAGGTAAAGGAATTAGAAGATCTAAAACTTCAAGAGAGGTCAGACTGAGTAAACCTTGATGATTTGGTACTTCTGGTACCTCTGATTTCTATCTTACAAAAGCAAGCCATGTATATCTAAAATATTCATCGATTAGTACTAATATATACTTCTTACCAGATAGGCTCTGTACAGCTATCGGACCACAGAGGTCAACATGTAGCATGTGCAAAGGTCTGGGCCTAAGTAATCATTCTTTGTCTTGTGGGAGGGTCTTTTGAGCTTTCCTATTTCACATGCGGGACAAATATGATCTCTCTGGAATTGGACCTTTGGGAGCCCATCAACCAGATTGTATTTTACAAGTTTCTCAAGATTTGAAAATTTTAAGTGAGATAACTTGTGGTGCCAGAGCCAAGCCACATCACTTTTCTTTTATATAAGACAGAGAGTCTCTGTTCCATTCTTAGAAGAGAGGTTCATTAAGTAAAGATTTTCTTTTCTGTTAGCTATGAGCAGCTCTTTACCTGAATCTGTAAATAAAGAGCAATGTTTCTTCTGGAAGAAGACGCCCATGTCTGCATTGCAAAGCTGGCTTACACTTAGTAGATTGTGCTTTAGTCCAGATACGTAACCCACCTTTGTTAAAGATACGTCTCCTTCTTTTAGAGTTTCATAGCCTCTGATCTATTCTTTGCCATCATCACCAAAAGTTACTACTCCTCCAAATTTGTCTTTGAATGATGAAAGTAACCCTTTGGTTCCACTCATGTGCCTAGAGCATCCAGAGTCGAGATACCATATGTGCACACGTTGTTTCTGCAATACAGATTAGAGAGTTTTAGGTACCAATTTCATAATGGGTCCTCTTATGTTAGGCTTAGGATTAGTGATGTGCTTTTCTTTTATCTTACTCTTATTTTCAGGTTTTCCAGAAGCTTCTGGTTTTCCTGGGTTGGTTTTACGGTTTTGTTTCTTCTTCTTACTTTTAGGATATTGTCGATTCTTAAAGTCAGAAGGGAAATAATGTGGACCAGAAAAGAGTTTCTTTAATTTTAACAACAGAGAGAGACATCCAGAATTTTGGGAAATAAAAGATTTCATTGAGTTGAGATAGAACCATTGTACACGCATACGAGAATGGGCGATTTTGGAGGTTGTGAAGTCTCGATCTAGTTTCTCGATTTTGATCGTCGTTGAAGATTGGAATCGCATTCGGTTGTTGGTGGTTGGTGATTGTGGGCGTCTGCGATCGTCGGTCTCAGGTTGGTCTCTTTTCTCTTCTCATTTTTGTCCCTTGTTCGTGATTATTAGGGTTTCGTGTTTCTTTGGTTTTGTACGATGGATCGTACCCTTTGTGGCTTCAGCGTCTTGGTTCCCAAGATCTTCGTTGTCAACCCTACGGTTTGTAGGGATTCTGGGTTACGATTTGTAGTGTAGATCTAAAGCTTCGTTGCCCTGTAATCGTGGATCTAGGGTTGTCGCTGTTTAGGCGGCAGCTAAGGTTTTTGTCCCCTGCTTGGTGTTTTGTCGGGCTGCTGTCCGCCTGTTTTATCGAGTCGTTCTTGAGAGGTTATCGGGAGGGTTATCGGGAGGATTATCGGGTGTTTATCGGATCCTACCTGCTTGTCGGGTGTTCTCGATTTTCATCGGGTCTGGCCTGCTGCTTTTCCTCGGGTGTCTGGTTCTCGGGTCTGATCTGTTGCTTTTCCTCGGGTGGCTCTCGGGTGTCTGGTTCTTGGGTGCTTATCTAGATCTCGGGCCGGGTTATCGGGTAAAGGATTATCGGGCGACCCTTGGTGGTTTGTTCTCGAGTGGCGTTTGTGTTTTTTGTCGGGTGTTTTATCGAGTTTTTTCTCGGGTGCCTGGTGGTTTTTTCTTGTCGAGTGTCACGTGGTTGGCTTTTGACAAGTGGCACTTGATCTTGTCGGGTCGCACTTAGACATGTTCGTGCATGGGGAAGGTGTTCCTGCTGACGTCAGCTCCCCAGCGGATGACGTCAGCACTCATGCAGAAGCGGCGATTCAGCAAGATGGGGCTGAGAAATCTCAGGTGGTTGAGCCGGGTAAGAAAAACTGGGCCTCAGTAGTTGGAAAGACTTCCACCCCGGACTTGGATTTCTTCCCTTTGGAAAACAAGGAGCTTTTGGAACTTGATCTGCCATTATCTGTTACTGAGCCTATGGTGCAAACATATAAGACCATGTTGTGTGGGTATTTTCTAGGTCCTCGGGTGCACTTTCCGATTGTGCAACGTACTATTTCCCAAGCCTGGGGGAAATTTGGATTCAAGGATGCTATGGTGCACAACAATGGGCTCTATTTTTTCCGGTTCAATGATGAAGGAGGATGCTCTAGTGTTGTGGAAGCGGGACCACTAATGGTGAGAGGGGTTCCGATGTTCGTGAAACCTTGGGACCCAACCAAGGGTTTCCACAAACCGGAACATACCACATGCCCCCTATGGGTTAAAATCCACAACATCCCTCTTGTGGCTTTTAATAAAGAAGGTGTTAGCAGGATTGCTAGTGTCTTGGGGGTTCCAAAGCGGATGGATGCTTGCACAGCTGATATGTGCGAAAAAGCTTGGGGCAGACCCAACTTTGCTAAGGTGCTTGTGGATGTTTGGGAGGTAGGTAAGCTGAAAAGGGAGATTGAAATAAGAATTCCGAGTCTGACGGGGGGTAAGGCTGAAGTTGTGAAGGTTCAGATTGAATACCTATGGGAGCCAACTCAGTGTGAAAAATGCAAAAAATTTGGTCACAAAATCTTCTCTTGTCCCAAGGCTTTGATGGAAAGAAACTCGCATCAGAAGGAGAAGAGAAAGGTGGATGAAGGGGGTTGGATTAGGGTGGAGAGGAAACAATGGAAGCCATAGGGGCAGGGAAAGGTGAATCCAAATAACACAAGCACCAAGGATCCGGGGCAGAGCTCGAATCTACCCCATTCGCAGCGTCATGAACAGGTGGTTAATAAGGAGAATCGTGCGGAAGAGGTAGTTGAAGTTCAACCAGCTGAGACTGCGGTTCATAATCAGGGAACTGGGCCGACTGTTACCGACATTGTGGAGGAACCTATGATGGTTGAGAACCAGCCTGATAAGGAAGAAAGTCAAAGGTCACCTCAAGTAGGATTAATTGACCCAGTGGTACAAGCTATAAAGAATAATATAGGGGGTTCAGATCGAGGAAAAAAGCCAATCCAATGTTCGTCTCTGAACCAATCCTACTAAACCTATTAGGGGGATTCTAAAGAATCCAAATTCTAACAGATTCTCTGCTCTGACTAGTGAAAAGGCAGGTGGAGAGGAAGGTCCTGTTGGTAGTAAGGGTCAAGGAGTGTCTTTTTCAGGTCCAAAGAAAGGATGTACGAAGCCCGCAGGGGGCGTGATTTCTGTTTCCCATGATTAAGCTGGCTTGTTAGAATGTCCGGGGTATTAATGCCTCGGGAAAACAACGGGAGGTAAAATCTCTGGTACATACTAAAGGTTTAAGTTTCTGCTCTCTTCTTGAAACTCATTTAATTCGGAAAAATGTTTCCGACATCTGCTCTAAAGTTTTTGGGCGATGGGATTGGGTGTCTAACACTAACAATTGTGACAATGTCACAAGAATTGTTTGTGCTTGGGACCCCAATATTATGAATGTCATGGTTATTGAATCTCACTTCCAGTTTATGCATTGCGAGATGCTTATTCGGGGCGAAAGTGCCCCAATTTTTCTTACTATTGCTTATGGGGCCACTAGTGGGTCTGTAAGAAAAGAGCTTTGGTCGGGTATCCGTAAGTTCAAGGTCCTTATGGGAGACAAGCCTTGGATATTAATGGGGGACTTCAACTCTATGTTATTCCCGCATGATGGTTATGGAGGGGCTTCTAAACGGAATGGTGAAATGGATGACTTTAATTCGTGCATTGAGGATGTCGATCTGTATGACTTGCCGTATACGGGATGCCAGTATACCTGGTATCAAAAGCCAAAGGGGGAGGGTGGCATTATGCGAAAGCTGGATCGTATTATTGTGACCAATGCATTCACTAATGGGTTTCAGAATTCTGATGCTATTTTTCTCCCGAGAGGACTTTCTGACCATTCCCCGGGTGTTGTAAGTTTCAAAGGGGGTAGAAGAAGGCAGGTAAAGGGTTACAAGTTTGATAATGTTGTTGCTTCTCATCCCTCTTTTATCCAGGTGGTGGCCGACATATGGAATGTCCGTGTTCAGGGTTCATTTATGTATCAGGTCTTGAGAAAGCAGAAGCTGCTAAAGCCGCAATTAAGAAAGCTGCGATCTAGGATGGGTGATCTTGGGAAGCACTCGAAGGCCCTGAAAGATGAATTAGACTTAATTCAAGGGGCATGTGAATTGGATCCTTCAAACTCAGACCTTCATGAGGATCTTGCTCATATTCACCTAGCCTATCAGCAAGCCCTCCGTATGGAGGAGGAGCTGCTGAAGCAGAGAGCTAAAGTAAAATGGTTGAATGAGGGCGATGGCAACACAAAGTTCTTCCATCATGTTGACCGTGAAAGGAAGGCTTCTTCTAGGGTGTCTATGGTCATCAATGATCAAGGGGTTTGTACTTATGACGAGGAGGTGCCAAAGACGTTCATTGATTATTTTGCCTCTATCCTTGGAGAAGTGGATACCAGCTTACAGCCTTTTATGGAGGAAGACTTATTTGATCGTAAGATTACCCTATCTGAATCCTTATTTATGATTCGGCCTATAGAAGATGGAGATATTCTTGATGCCTTTAAACAGATTGGGAATGATAAAGCGCCTGGGTCATATGTGTTTTCGGCCAAATTCTATAAAGCGGTCTGGCCTGTGATTGGTAATGAGGTTATGAGGGCAATTCATAACTTTTTCTATTCTGGTCGGCTGGACAGGGAATTAAACCACACACTCTTATGCCTTATCCCAAATACTCCAAATGCTAGTAGGGTTTCGGATTTCCGTCCGATTGCCTGTTGTTCGGTTTTGTACAAGTGTATCAGTAAGATTATCTCTGATAGAATGAAGCCGAAACTGGATTTCTTAATAAATCTTGCGCAGTAGGCCTTCATTCCTGGAAGGAGGATTTCAGATAATATACTGATGGCACATGAACTTGTCGCCGAATACCACCTTAGCTCGGGCCCTCCAAGATGCGCCTTTAAGATTGATATTCGGAAGGCCTATGATATGGTGAACTGGGAGTTTGGAATTGCATGCTTAAAGGCCTTGGGTTCCATCCAGCTCTGATTAAATGGATCCGGGTAATGATTGCCACTCCCTCTTACTCTGTTGCTTTTCAAGGTGAAACACATGGTTTTTTTGCATGTAAGCGGGGAATAAGACAAGGGGATCCTTTGTCTCCATACCTCTTCACGATAATTATGGAAGGTTTCTCTCTTATTCTTAAGCGCTGTATTGAAGAGGCTGCTGATTTCCGGTACCACAAGGGGTGTGCAGACTTCCAAATTACTGACTTATGCTTTGCTAATGACCTTTTTGTCTTTACCAATGGCGATCTTCTGTCGGTTGAAGTCATTAAGAGGGCTCTTCACTTATTCCAGTTGAAGCCTGGCCTGGCACCTAATCTCGAAAAGAGTGATATCTTTTTTGGCAATGTCCCAGAAGATGTTAAGGTGACGATCCGCAATACATTGTCGTTTCGGCAAGGAGTGTTTCCTATCCGGTACCTCGGTATGCCTCTCTCGCCTGTACGGCTGCCTACGGCTGATTTTAATGGTCTTGTGGAAAGGGTTAAAGGCCGTTTGAATAATTGGAAGAACAAATTCCTGTCATATGGCGGAAGACGGCAACTTATCCTATCTGTTCTTCAGTCGCTCCAGGTTTATTGGACGTCGATCTTTGTTCTCCCTGCTGGAGTCATTTATGCTCTTGAATCTCTCTTTAGGGATTTCTTATGGGCCCAAGGGGACAGTTCTCGTGGTAAATGCAAAGTCTCTTGGGAGGAGATCTGCAAACCGGAAAGAAATGGAGGCCTCGGTCTCAAAAATCTTACATTGTGGAATCGGTGTTTGGTCACGAAGCAGGTCTGGGACATTCTGAGGAAAAGGAATTCTCTTTGGGTAAGATGGGTAAGTACCCACTATATCCAGGGAATTAATTTCTGGAACCTGAAGAAGAAGGACTGGTGGTCGTGGATATTCCACAGCTTGCTAAGGATTCGGGACCACATTAGGCGTTTCTTCATCGTTCAAATTGGTGACGGCTTGTCAACCAATGCGTGGGAGGATAAATGGCTTCCTGTTGGCCATTTGAGCTCTCTTATTTCCTACCGACACATCCATGCCCAGGGTTTTCATGCAAATGACTCTGTCAGTGAGTTCATTCAGAAGATTGGCAATGCCTGGCCAATTGAATTCCTTTCTAGGATCCCGCAGCTGGCTAATACTCATGTCCCTGCCCTCTCGGACGGGGAGGATAAAATGATGTGGAGTGACCGACATAATGTGCATTTGGAGTTCTCTATTCATAATGCTTGGGCCTCTATGCTACCAGATTATGATATTCTCGTGTGGCCAAAGATGGTGTGGAATAAAGCCTATATTCCCAAACATGCTTTATGTACTTGGTTGGCGTGTAGGTTGCGGCTTCCAACTCAAGATCGTATTCTGAACTGGAAACAAAATCCCCCGGACATGAAATGTCTCTTGTGTCACCAATACCTGGAAACCCATAATCACTTATTCTTCCAGTGTGACTTTTCAAAAGGGGTTTGGAACTTGATGAAGAGGGAAGCGTCCTTGCAGCATATTCCAGAGACATGGGCTGATATTATGGACCGAATCAACAATGGTCAATATACTACTTGGTCAACCGTGCAAAAGGTTGCTTTCTCTGCAACTGTCTATTATATTTGGAAGGAGCGGAATAAGAGGCTGATTGATAACTGTAGCAGGAGCATTGAGAAGCTGTTCAATGAAGTTAGAGGTGTGATTCTCCAGAGAATGGCCTGGAAGAGGAAAAGTAGGTGTAGAATTGCTCATGGAGATACAATTTAAGGTGTTGGTTGAGTGGTTTTTTTGGAGGTGCAACGGGGTCTTTGCTTGTTGCTTTGTCTTTATTATTAGTCTGTGTTTGTTCTGGTTGCTCGTGGCTTGGTTTTGTCTTTCCAAGTCGGGTTGTTTTCTTATTTTTCTTTGATGTAACCAGTTCTGCTTTTGTATCTTTTTCTTGTTTTTAATGGATGTGCCTGGGTTTTCCCGCTCAAAAAAAAAAGATTTCATTGAACTTTCATTCTTAAAATGAGAATTACAAGATTTCTTATTTAAATTTATTCTAGCATCAGTTGTTCTATTGAACGTCTTATCTAGTCTAGAGTTATTTCCTTTGAAATCTGAATTCTTTTGTTGAGTCCTCTTCTTTGTATCCCACTCCCTTTGGAACATTGGAGATTTCACTGAAACAAAAGAAGGTTGATTATCTTGCATGGTCCATTTTCCTTTCTATTCCTTTGTGAACTTAACTGGCTTTTGAAAGTTTGACTTTGAGACAGAAGGTTTGAAAGTTTGAGATTGATTTCTATTTTTGATTTCTGCTTCTTTCTCTAGTTCTAGACATGATTTGACTTTGATACACATGCCCATAAAATCATGACATATGGGAATTCTAGGTTTCTGTTCTTTTGAGAGAATAGAGATCATAGGTATTCCATTTGGAAGTCTTTTGACTTCCGGTCCAGATATTTTCCTCTATGTTATGTCAACATCAATATTCACTCTTGATTCATTGGTAAACAAGTATTCACCATGTTCAGGATTTGGATTTTTTGTTGGGACATATACAGAAGGTAATCTATTTTCAAAAGATGTCAGAAGTTTGTCTAAATATTGAAAGAATTCATCATCATTCTGATCTTTTGATTCCCATGGATATATTTCAAAGTCATCATCATCTCTGTCTAGGCAGTCGTTCAAATCAACAGAAGTACAAGGAAGTATCTCTAGATGGTGTTGTGCAGGTGTAGAGCAGTTGGATATTTCATTTTGAAAGTTTTCTTGCTCTGTATTTTCTTTTATCACACATTCATTCAAAGTTTGAAGTAAATCTTTTTCAAAATTAGATCTTATCTCTTCTTCTGTATGCATGGGTATGAATTCATCTGCTTCTGGATCTAAAGTGATATGAGTAAATGAACCAAAGTTAAAAACTTCACCTTTCCTCTGTACCAGTTTTAGATCTACTTGATTTATTTTGTTGGTTTTGCGGTCAGAGGTACACCTGATGTTTTTATATTTCAGTTTTCTAACTCTTTGTTCATTTTCATATTTGAATCTTTTAAACACAGATTTTTCATATAGAACTGAAAAATCAGGTTTTTGTTTTTTCCCCACATGAAATACAGATTCCAAGGTAGATCTCTTTTTGCAGGTATAAGGGTCAAGATCATCAAAACCAAGACCTGCCTTATCTATTTGCATATTGATTTTCTCATGCGCATTTTGAGCATCTTGATAATTTTTTATCAAGAGCTCCTTCTTCTAAAGGATTATGTGCAGAAATTCCCTTTCCTTTATAAAATAGTTTTTGAGTGCTACAGAATTCAATCTGTCACTCTCTTTAGCTTCATTCTCTCTATCTTTTTCTTTCAAAAGAATTTTAAGTTCATCAATTTCCCTTTTAAGTTTCTTTCTATGGAACCTTTGAGTTTTAAAATCTTTTGATTTTCCACAGAGAGTTCTAGTTTCTCTTCAGTCGGAAGTCCATTTCTCTCTTAAAAATATTTCTTTCCTTTTCAACAATTTCAAGAGATTCTTCAAGATCTTTTCGCTTTTTCTTTTCATTAAAGTGCTTCTGTCTTAGAGTTTCAAAGTCTTGAGTAAGATTAAAGATAGTGTTTTCAAGTTCAGATTGTTCGGATGTAAAGCAAACCTGAGAATCAGAGGCTGAGTCCTTTGTTTCATTTTTCTACATTGTCGTACAACAGATCAGTGCTTCTCCATCACTTGATTGATCAGATAGCCAGTTTTCTAGTTCGGTGACCTTTGCCCTTTCATTTCTATTGTACTTGTATTTGTTCTTACCAGAGGGCCTTTGCAATCTTTGGAGAAGTGCCCAGACTTGCCACATCGAAAACATCTATCATTCTTCTTTATCTTCTTCTTCTCTTCACCCTTCTTCTCTACCAGAGGTGCCTCTTGTCTTGGCACGTACGCCTGTTGCTAGACCTTTCACCTCTGTCAGAACAACCTCTATTCTGGAAAGATCGGTTCCCAAATTTCCTTGTAAATTGTTTGGTGATCAGGGCATAGATTCAACAAGTGTACTTATCTCATCATCTTATCATACAAATAAACCATCTTCTGTATCAGCCTCAGATATGAGAGCCTTGCTCTTTCCTCTTTTTTCTTCATCTCTGCTCCTTCTGCTTGACCCTTTAGATTCAGAAATTAGGGCCAAAGAACCACCCATGCTTGTCTTCCTCTTCTGTACCTCCTTCTCATGGGCTTGAAGAGTTCCAAATACATCATGCAATGACCACTGCTCTAGATCTTTGTTGGCTTGAAGAGACATTGATAGGTTTGACCATTCTTTATTCAAACGCTCAAAAATAAGACATTGTTGTCTTCTTGCGATCTGATAATGTCACATCTCTTACACAGATTAATCAGAGTATTAAATATGTGATATGTCTATTCAAGAGTCTCTTCTGGTAGAGCTTGAAAACCATTATATTCGTTTAGAACTTGTGCTCTTCCGTTCTTTCTCATTTTAGCTCCACCTTCTAGTTGATTCGCCAGTTGATTCCATAGATTTTTCGTAGTTTCACAAGAATCCAATGACTGGAAAATGTCATTTGGAATTGCCATGATTAGGAGCCTCTTAGCCTTAAGATCAATTTCAACCTTTCTTTTGTCTTCGTCGTCCCAGTGCTTCCTCTTTTTTGGAATTCGTTGATCAGGAAGTTCTGCAGTAGTAACAGTCACGGGAATTCTGGGAATCACAGAGGTTGGAACATATGGCCCATTTAGTACTGAAGAGTATAGATCTAGATCTAAGCCTTCATAGAAATTGATCATTCGTATCTTCTATTGAGGATACTCATCCCTAAGGAGAGTTGGACGTTTAGTCAAGGATCCTGAGCTGTACATAGCATTCCAATTTGGGTTTGCCATTTTTCGTAGAAAACAGAGAATAACAGATTTCGATGAAGAGTTGAAAGTAATTAAAGATTTAGGACTGAAAAAGAACAATCAAAACTCGAAAATCTTGAGAATATTTCACGATTCTCAGATTTAATTGCAAATTACCACTAATTTGAAGAAATTTGTGATTGAACACCAAACACTTCATAAAACAGGGTATGAATTGAAAACAACAATTAAAATCGAGAAATTCTAGTTGAGTGGGGATTTCTCCATACTGGATTAGATCGACTAATCAATAGATTGATTAGTTTGCTCTGATACCAATTTTTGGAACCCAGATCCCGTTTTACACTCAATACAGGTTGATTACAGTATATAAAACGAATAGTAAGCAGAAGCAGTTTAGTAATCAGCAAGTAAACTAGAATCGATTAATCGAAAGGATTTGAACAGATTCAATTAACCCAACAAATATTTGTATTTCACTCAAAATCAATCAGTTACATTATAGATCAATACAAATGTATCTCTCAAGCTCTCTCCTATTCAATCAACATTTAACTATGAAGTACACTCCACTATTTATACTAGTCTTAAGTACAAGAGTCAAAGAACTAGCCTATTACAACATGACATGTAGGAGGAATCTTCTAACAGAATTTGTTAGGCGGTAAACCTTGATATGACCCTCTACACCCCTCTTCTCCTTGAATCTGAACCTTAACCCATAATCCCTCTACCCCTCTCTTCATATATTCCCTCATCAACTCCTTACATAGTTGACTTCCTCCCTCTCCCACTCTGGTATCCAACTCATCATCTCCTCTGTATAGATCCCCAAATCCTTCAACATCTGAAGACCTACCAATATATATACTCGAGTCTGGAGCTGAAGAAGAAGATGTCAACCTCAACACTAGAAGATCCTCAAGGCTTCATGTGTTCTCTAAGGTTGAAGAGACGAAGAAGATGGCTCAACTCATAAGTCAACTCGACCAATCTAGAGTTAAAATCCCTCTTCATACCTCTGGAGGAGGTAAGTTCGACTTCCTCTAAAGTTGAGAAGGAGGAGGCCCTGAAAGTTGAGCAAGAGCTGGAAAGACATAGGTAACAAATGAAGGACATTATAGAGTTGTCCAATGCTCTAGCTGTCGAAGATCAGGCTGAAGGGAGATTCAAAGGGAACAATCATATAGGTGCCCAAGCTCTACTGTTAAGAGAAGCTTAACAAGAAAATGAAAAAAATCTAGCACCGGGGGATGAAGAACTAAACTAGTGCAAAGATAGAATCAACAGGAGACTAAACGAGCATAAGATCATTAATGTGACTATCTCTAGGCGCATAAAGGATTGTCAATTTCTAGTGTCGATGGTGATCTTAAGAGAAAACAAACATGATTTCACTGACTATCCATCCAATTTGCAATGCCATGGCTTCTATGAATGGTTGGAGTTCAAACATGCCATTCAAAGATTCAAGTCAAGGTACAAGGATGTAATTGAAAGTAGAACAAACTGTTTGAAAGAATCTCCAAGGTAATTAAGATCCCTCCTTTACCTCAGAAAAGCCCTCAAAGAAGGACGACCATCATCTATAATGCTAAAGAAGGACCTTCCTATACAAACGAATATGAAGCAAAGTTCTTTGTGGATGAACTCTTCAAGAACATGAAGAGACCTACATCTCGATGTTGAAGCTGACACTACCTGAACTTTGTGCATGTGAAACCCAAATATGGACTTATATTCCGTGACTATGATTGTTGGCATAGGTTTCAGTGAGTCTTCGAATTTCACATTTATCCAGTGGAACATCTTGAATAACTTTGTTCCTGGAGAAGTGAAGGCATACATGGAAAATAGGGGTGTGCAGAAAGTCAACCGATCCAATTAGAACCGACCGATGATGATTGGATATCCAATTGTAATTGGATCAGATCGGATTGAAAAATTCAACATCCAATTGGATCGTTCGGTTGTTGGATGACCATCCAGAACCGATGAAAACCGACCGAACTGATCTGATATATCATCCAGTTACCATCCAGTTAACCATCCAGTTATCCATCCAACCATCATCCAACTATCATCCAGTTAGTTTGTCTTCATTTTGCTTAAATCAAAATTTGTTTTTGTGTTAGTATTTGTATTTTTAGCTTAACTTGTGTTTGTTTTAACACATATTAAAAATGATTAATTAATTTCTTTCATTGTTAAAAATTGGATTGAATTAACACATTGGATGGATCCAATCACATTGGATCATCCATTGGATATCCGACGGATATCCATTAGATATCCAATAAAAATATCCAATAGATGGAACCGAACCGATCCAATCATCCGTTGGATCGGTTCAGTTCGGTTGTCCGATGTTAATCGGATCGGATCGGTTGGCAAAATCCAACATCCAATGGATGATTGAATCGGTTCGGTTCTCCTCACATCCAATGGATGTCAACCGATGAACACCCCTAATGGAAATATGATGGATAAGAATATCAAAAAATAAAAGTTGAAAAGAAACTATCAAGGAGAATATGTCCCTAGTTACATTATCTTCGATGATCTATAACTGAAAAATAGTTTTCTTGTCTTGTATTTGTCACTATACAAACTTTCCATGTTTAGTACTTTTCATCTTATAATTTCATTATCTATTGTAGTCTCCAATTTATTGATTAATGAAATTTCAAAGTACTTTATTCCATCATAGTGCTAGAAAAAAATCTCTGAAAACAATAAATGGGACAAGTATTTTCTGCGCTCTATTTTCTATCTATTTTACTTCTATATCATACTGATAAACTATTGTGTTTACATTTATCATTTAATATGCTTTCAGTGAAATAATTCTCAGTATATGTAACCTCATTTACATACTTGTAAAGAAATATGGCGATCTTTACCCTGCCATCCTTGCTTCATCATCTTTTTCTTTTCTCTACATGCCTCCTACAACTTGGTACATTGCTTGGATCATCTCGGGACATGGTTCTTCGGTTTTTAGTGTCTAGAGGGTCATATTCATGTAGTAAATAGAGATCTAATGTGCTCAGTCGAGTCTGTCAACTTGGCAAACGCGTTAGACTCCCATTTCATAATTCAAATTCTGTAGTTAGTTCAATTTTTTATATTATTCACTATGACGTATGGACCTCTCCTATTTAAAGTTTTGGTGGTTTAAGTATTATCTTATTTTCTTAGGCCATTACTCTCATTTTTTGTGGGTTTATCCCTTACGTCACAAGTCTGATGTATTTGCCAAATTTCTCCAATTTTGTAGGTATGTCAAAACTCAGTTTAATTGTTAGATCAAATCGTTGGGGATAAGCGAGAAGCCGCTTTGCAGGGTAGACTCACTCCTACCTGCAACTAAATCTGCTTCTACCACTCATGACCTTTTTGTCGCTAATGGCATCCAGCTCCATGTTTCATATTCGAAAACATCACAATAAAAACGAAAAGTTCGAACGAATGCTTCGCACCATCAACAATATTATCTACACCCTTCTAATTCAAACCCACTTAACACCAACATATTGGGTCGAAGCTCTACACATGGTCGTTTACCTTATAAACATTCTACCTTCCATGTCCATAAACAAAGATATATCGTTTGCCAAACTTTTCTAAAAACCTCCGATCTACTATCAACTTCGTGTCTTTGGGTGTTTGTGTTACCAAGATATTGAATCACCTTATAAACTCACATCACGGTCTACTCCTTACCTTTTCCTCGGGTACTTAACTAATCATTACGGTTATCGATGTCTTGACCTTTCCACTCATAAAATCATAATCTCTCGACACGTCGTGTTTGATGAATCGGTGTTTCCCTTTGGGTCCATGAAACCGAGATCCCCTCCCTCCTATGACTTCCATGATTACTCAGATGATCAATCTCCCATCTCTTGTCGCCTTCTTATGAACCCGTCTACGTCTTCCACCTCACCACCACCCGCATCCTCAACTGAAACCAATTCAACACCCTCCCCACTTCCATATCGGGCCAACCCGAACTCTCACCCACCTTGGCTCTTACCTGTTGGAACCCAGATCCCTTTCTTTACCATAAATCAATAGATCGTAATAACAGAGTATGAGCGGAAGCAATATAAATCTATGATTAATACTAAACAGTAATAATAGCAGTAAGAACAGTTTGAAGATCAAATGAGAAATCGTATTAATAATCTGGAAATTGATTACAATACGTAGGAATGAATCGCTCAATTTCTCTCAAAGATCGTCTCCTATTACAGTGAAGACTGAATATATTTATACGATTACAAAGTAAAAGTCAACAATCTAGCCTATCAGGATTTGACATGTCAGCTATCACGTAACAGAATCAGTTACGTACAGGGATGCACGGAAAGTGTGATCGCCACGTTATCACAAGCGCGTGTGGGATAACAATTGAGATCCAGAGGTTCTTCAAGTCTCTGGGTGCCTCTGAGATGACGTGAATCAAAAGATGAGCTTCTGACTTAACTTCTGATTTTCGATACTTGTGATATTCTGGTTCATACTTTTCACAAAATGAAGTCTAATAATCTCCCCCTAAGTATGAAGTCCGGAATGTAGAAATAATAGCTTCGTTCAAGTAATTTCAAATTCGTTGCTGTTTTCTCAAGCAATTTCAAATTCTCAATCCAAGACCATCTCCGAATTTCTTTTTCCATTTGTTATATCGTTCTTTGACAAGTGTTTCAACAGGAACGATGTACTTAGCATGCATGACACTATCAGACCCTTTCTGATGGTTCCGTAAAATTGCAAATTCAGCACATATAGTCTTCCCACTTCCAGTTGGTGCAACAACTAACACGTTGTCATCAGTGTTTGAATTCTTGATAAAAGGCTTCGTATAATGGATTAGAAAGGAGCATCAGGATGGAAAGTAACAATCTTGTGAAACAGATCAGTAATTTCTCTGACTTTTAAGATTGTGTTGAGTTTCTTATCCATCCTTTCAGCTACGTTTCTATCTCTGATATCTTTGGTTCTGTCGTCAATCTGGAAAGATGCATAACTCTTGACAATTTGCACAACTCCTGTAGAGTACTTGTGGGCCTCTGAAATTCTGAAGAAGCTTCTTCTTGTTGGTCTTTTAAACACAATGCCATCTTCAGGTTCTGTCAACACCTCTCCAACAGATAGATGATTAAGGCCCTCTTTGTCTTTGTTGGGAGCAGAGATGCTTAGATTAACCTCCTTGTGATCTAGACCCGTTTGAAAGTCTACCAGTCTTCTATACCTGATGAAAGCTTTCATGCAGTCAATAATTCGGAAGAAGGCAACTTTGTTCTGAGCATCAGTCCTTTGATTCATTTTATTTTTCATATATCTTCCAGAGTTATGAGATCAGAAGGATTGATGGATAATAGATCATTATCACAGAAGTAGTACTTGTTGTTGTCTTCTCTTATTACTTCATAGATAGTGTACATAATCTCTGTATTTTCAAATTTGACGTGCTTAATCCAGAGATTTTCTTGATTGGCAGAATTAAGTAAGTCTCTTTCCTTACTTGCCTATGACTCATGAATTTGTTTTTGACTTCAGCGCTTACATGATAGTCATTGGCAAAGTTAGGAAGCATTAAGAGGACTTTTTGTTATGTGATGCGTACATATGCCTGTGCTCGATTTCCAATGAAGTTGGAAGTTCATACTTCTTCAACTTATCCTTTTCCACTTGGATCTCAGCCTTTTTTTTATTGACGCTTCTTTCTTGACTCTTTCAGTTTCAGCCTTAAGTTTATCAGCTTCAGCCTTAGCTTTAGCTTTGTCAGCTTCTTGATCAAAAGTGGGTTGTTTAGAGATAGAGCCAGAGGGGTTTAGATTTTGATCAGCAATGAATTCTCTGGTTCTGGCATAGAAAGGGATTGATTGATCTTTCTGAGGTTGGGATTTTGGTGGTTGAAATTGTGAAGGTTGAGGTTGAGGCTTTCTTTTGTTTCCTGAAAGATCAAGAATGAACTTAGCCATATCTAGATCTTTGGGAAGTGGGCCAGAGCTTATAGTTAAAGGAGTTGGTGTAAGAGGGGTTTGTTTGGATGGTGGTGGTTCAGAGGGTGTAGAGACAGGGGCTTTACCTTTATTCTGAGGTTGAGCTGTTTCAGCACCATCTAATTTTGCCTTTTAGGACATATTCTCCCCTTTCTGGGAATCAGGATCCTGATCCTCAAACTTCTTTCACTTCAATTCTGCCTTTTTGCATGCTCTAGCCTCGTTGGCTGTCTTCTTAGCTTCGTAATCTGCAGACAAAGAGCTTACCAAACACGACAATTTGGAAATAGAGGTATCTTAGGTAGATACCTTCTGGGCCAAATTCGTGGAACTGGAGTTGGTCTTGGAGACATATTTGGCATTCAGGGCATTGAATCTGTCCATCATCGTTTTCTAGAACATCGCCATATCAGATTGACGAATTAAGGATGAGGAAGTTGAGACAGAGGCTTCTGATGGGATCACTGCATCAATGAGTTTCTTGATGTCAGGAACGAAAGATCCAAACTCATATGCAGAGATAGTGACCTCTAGAGACAGAATGTCATCAGGAATATGAAAGATTTCATATGCGTTTGCCTTGAACCCTGCGTCTAGTTTATTGAAGTATTTAGAGGCCATTAGTAACAGAAATCATCTTCTGGATAGATTCCAGAACTTGATTCTGTGCAAGTTGAGTACTCTGAATATTGTTGAGTGTGGTTTGTTGGGTCTCAAGGGAGAGTTTTAGATCCTCCACAGATCTCTGATTTTGATCACCAAATGCCTGAAACGCTGCATTGGTTACAAATTCAGAAGGGGTAACCGGTGCATCCCCAATACATGGGGCCCCTTGTCTCTCGTGTTCAGAGAGGCCCTCGTTCATGCCTGTTTTGACGTTGAGCGTGGAGGGACTTCCAACTTGTCTTCGAGGGTTGTCATTGACAAATACCTCCTCGGTTGTTCTGATTGGGTCAGCTTGTTCCGCATCATCAGAGGATGAGGAGCTGAACACAATGTGCTTACCTTTTGGGAGTTGGAAGACTCCGGTAAGTGGTGCATCCTGATGCTGTAACCCCTCTGATGAGAATTCTTCAGCTTCTACACTACCAGAGGGTATGGACGTACCCTTTGTGTTCCCTAAGACTTCGTTGGTCATAGAGACATCAACGAATTGTGTAGGTTGTGGCGAGTTCTGGGGTGATGGAACTCTTATATTTTCATCACCGCCATTTTGAGAGGATGATGAAGATGATGTGGTTTCCCCGGCTGTGCTTGATTTAGAGGATTGAAGATTATCCTCTGATCGGTTGGTTTCAGGGTGGTTTGGACTGGACTGTCCTTTTTCAATGATGGTAGATGTGTTGGCATCTACCTCAGCAGATGTGGTTACCCGTGTTGGACTCGGTGAGGTTCGCAGATATGTGTCTCTATAGGCATCTTCCGTAGCCTCTCGTATTAATCTATCAGGATGGGCAGAACCACTCGGTTGTTCACTCTCATTGTTTTCAGCCTCATCCTCACTTGGACCCCTCACTTCCTTCTATGGGCTCTAAGTGCTCTGGGTAGGTATTCTCGGTTCTAAGTATACCAAAGAGCTTCTATAAGAAATGAGATTTAGATAGGTTTGAGAAATAAGATTAAGCATATACCTGGATAGGTCTCTCGGAGAAGGATAGCCATTTTTGTCAATCGTTGGCCTGTGAGAGCTCATTGTAGCGATCTTGCAGAATGGCTGAATGAAGGGTGCTTTCAGAGCACTTATGGCTAGGTAAGTGAAGAGGGAGAGGAATCTCGGGAACATTAGTGCTGGAAGAGCTTTGCCATGGCTCTGATGTGAAACTTTGGTGTGCACAGCAGCTTTTATTTCTTGAAATATCAAACTTGCATAATCCAAGGGTCTGTTGAAGTACATTCCATACATTATGGTAATAATGATCTTGCTTGCTTGATCTTGGGAACCGATTTTGCAAGTAAGGCTCTTGTTGAGAATGGACACTAGCACATTCCACATGGGAGGCCGTTTCTTCCTTTTGAATTCAGACAGCTTGGTGAATTTTTCATTGTATCCCAAGAAATTTATGAATGCCAACAACGGTTCTGGTGTAGGGTTCTGTTCAAGATCTGGATTTGGTACCTTTTGACCTTCAACATCAATAACTGGTAGGGGTAAATGGAAGAATTTGGCAATTTTCTTCTTTGTGATAGGGATCTCGACGGCATTCTCAGAATCTGTGGGATGTCCGAAATTTCCTAAGAGGGTTTCTTCGTCCGCGACATACAGTGTTTGCCATACTTCTTGGACATAGATTTCGGGCACATTTGGGTTGGTTAGGGTTAGGATACGGTTTAGTGGATGATATTGCAAGAACTCGATCATCAGTTTATAGTCATCTTGATACGTATTTGGATCGAGAAGAACTTACACATTGTTGGCTTTGAGTGGTAGCTTCACCATTGGGGTACTGTCCGCCGTTAAATCGATTAATCTCCCTTCTTCTTCTTGCATATTGAGATTTTCAGTTGGGTTTGCCATTGGTGATTTTGGGGATTTTGACAGCTGAGAGTGCAGGGTAGCAAATAGGAATAGTAGCAGGAGGAAGAAGACGATGAGCAGTAGGATAATGAATTTCTATTTTTTTAGTTTATATAATGAGAGAGAGATTGAACTCGAGTGATTTTGGTTATCGAGGGGTTTTTGATTTGGGGAAAAGCAAAAGGTTTATAGATACTGACGTAAGCAAGCAGGCGTGCACGCAAGCAGTCGGTCGATTAATGACACGTGGAGGAATCTTTTTGCGTGTATTGAATGATTACGGACGTGTGTAAGATTTTGATAAGGCACTGAAAGGTTTTTAGACGGTTTTCAATGATAACCGGTGCTGATTTTATTATTTTGAATATTCCCTCCAACAATTAATAATAAAAATTATCAATTAATCAACAAAAATTGTGGATTAAAAGAGTTATTTTTTAAATTAATTGTTTTTGAAAAGAATAAAATTAGACATTTGATGAAACGAATCAGTTTTGTATCAAATGAAAGATTTAAGTTCTATGGATAGTTTTTCTTAAGAAATTTAGTTAAATAAGAAAATTCTAAATAACCTTGAAGGCAAGAGTTAAATTTAGAAGTAGCTTATTAAAAAGAAATTTCAAGAGAAAGACATAATCAGAGAACAGCGAACAAGAAAAAATTGGTCATATAAAACATTTTTAAAACCAAAGAAGTTTTGTCAAGGGAACATCATTTCAGAAGAGTTTTAGTTGAATTTGAGATTTCTTAATAACCTTGACGGCAAGAGTTATTCATAAGTAACTAATTCGCAAAAACCTTCTAAGTAAAGGTGTAACACCCCGCCTTACCACGACACAATATTGTCCGCTTTGGCCTAAGCCGCACGGATTTGTTTCTGGCGACCTGGCGAGGACTTCCCAGGGGGTCACCCATCCTGGTACTACTCCCACCCAAGCATGCTTAACCACAGAGTTCCAAGAACCTGCCTTGCGTGTGGCCCCAAAACGCGTTGTGTTTAAGAAGACCAAGGTTTACTTATGAACCCAGCATTGCTCCTGTCCACGGCTGATATGGGATCTGTCTAAGATGTTACAAACACCCCCCCCCCCCTAGGGACTCATCGTCCTCGATGAGGTTTGCCCCACATCCCGAACGGCACAGGAGCGGCTCTAATACCATTTGTAACACCCCGCCTTACCACGACACAATATTTTCCGCTTTGGCCTAAGTCGCACGGATTTGTTTCTGGCGACCTGGCGAGGACTTCCCAGGGGGTCACCCATCCTGGTACTACTCCCACCCAAGCACGCTTAACCACAAAGTTCCAAGAACCTGCCTTGCGTGTGGCCCCAAGACGCGTTGTGTTTAAGAAGACCAAAGTTTACTTATGAACCCAACATCACTCCTGTGCACGGCTGATATGGGATCTGCCTAAGGTGTTATAAAAGGTATGTTCAGAAGACAACTAACTTCTGTTAAACTTGATTTAAAGAACTGAATTCTCCCCCTGAATATTGCACGAGTCAAAAGCTACAGTGTGCCCCCCCTTGAAATTTGCTTATTTGACTTCCCCTTTGAAATTAGAGAATTTTCCTCCCCCTTAACTTCTACAAATTATGTTGCCCTTTCTGTCTATACTTGGATCAACAAGTGAAAACAATTGTTCCTTTAAGAACAGAGGTATCCAGAGGCTTCTGAGTGCTTCTGAGTTGATCATCAGAAATGACCAGAGACTTCAGGGCGGTTCTGATTTGTTGATTAACACAAAAAAAAAATACAGAATAAGTGATTTAGCTCAATCCTATGAAGGTCATAGAAATTAAGATAATTACATGTTTAGCATACCCAACTTGCTAATTAGAAAATTGAATCGCTTTTCATCCAGAGCTTTTGTAAATATATCAGCAAGTTGGTAATCAGTGAAGACAAAATACACTTCAATTGTCCCTTTCTCCACATGATCCTTAATGAAATGATACCTTACGTCAATGTGCTTGGTCTTTGAGTGCTGAACTGGATTTCCAGTGATGGCTATAGCACTTTCTAAGTCACATAGGATAGGTATCTTGTCGTACACCAGACCATAGTCTCTGAGTTGAGTTTTCATCCAGATGACTTGTGAACAACAACTAGCAGCAGTTACATATTCTGCTTCTGCTATGGAGGTTGAGACACAATTTTGTTTCTTGGATGTCCAACTTATCAGTCTATTTCCCAGAAGTTGACAGCTACAAAAGGTGCTTTTTCTGTCTAACTTACATCCTGCATGATCAGAGTCAGTATATGCAATTAAATCAAATTCAGAATTTTTTGGATACCAAAGGTCCAGCGAGGGTGTTCCTTTTAGGTATCTAAAAATTCTTTTGACAGCAGCCAAATGAGATTCTTTTGGATTGGCTTGAAATCTCGCACAGAGGCAGTGACAAACATTATATCTGGTCTACTTGCTGTCAAATACAGAAGGGATCCTATCATACCTCTGTAGTTCTTAACATCAACAGATTTACCAGATATATCTAGATCTAGTTTTGTACTTGGAGAGATAGGAGTTTTCATAGTAGTGGAATTTTGAAGTTTGAATTTCTTTAACATGTCAGAAACATACTTGGCTTGATTTATAAAAATGTCAGAAGTAGTTTGTTTGACTTGAAGTCCTAGGAAGAAAGTTAATTCTCCCATTAAACTCATTTCAAATTCATATCCATTAACTTTGAAAACAAATCAACGTCTGTTTGATCAGTAGAACCAAATATGATGTCATCCACATAAATTTGAACCATAGTTAAAGTACCTTTTCCTCTTTTGATGGACAGAGTAGTATCGATCTTACCTTTTTCGTATGAATGCTTAATCAAGTATTTTGACAAACGTTCATACCAAGCTCTGGGAGCTTGCTTTAGGTCCTACAGAGCTTTGTCCAGAATATAAACGTGATCTGGATGTCTTGCATTTTAAAACCCAGGCGGTTGTTTGACGTACACTTCTTCTTTCAAGTCTCCATTTAAGAAGGCACATTTAACATCCATTTGGTATACCTTAAAGTCTTTGTATGCAGAGAAGGCCAGAAATAATCTTATTGCTTGAAGTCTTGCAAATGGAGCACAAGTTTCATCGTAATCGATCTCTTCTTCTTGACAATATCCCTTGGCCACCAATCTTGCTTTGTTTCTTATCACAATACCATCTTCGTCCTTTTTATTTCTCAATACCCACTTAGTACCAATTGCTATTTTATCTTTCGGTAGAGGTACTAATTTCCATATTTTGTTCCTGTCAAATTGAAGCAGCTCCTCTTGCATAGCTTCCACCCAGCTTGGTTCTTGTAAAGCTTCATGAACCTTCTTTGGCTCGATCATGCTCAGAAAATTTACAAAGAAGGCTTCATTGGCAGTTGCAGATCTGGTTTTAACCCCTTCAGATGGATCTCCAATAATTAGATCTGGAGTGTGAGATTTTGTCCATCTTTTCATTCGTATTTCAGGTATTTGCTGGGTCAGAACTTCTGTATCTTCTCTCAATTTATGATTTTGTCCATCTTCTCTCACTTGGAGATTAGACAGAGAGTTTCCTTACTATCCTTGGACGTAAAATTCATCATATATAGATTACCTTTTTCTGTCAGCTCTCCATAGTTCTTCACCTGCCTTAGAGAATAAGTAACAATGTTTTTTTCATCAAATACAACTAGCATTTTAGAATCATATAGTTGACTTACATTTAACAAGTTATGTTTCAAACCAGAAACATGAGCTACTTTGGATAAGTTAATATTACCTTCTTAAAGAGTACCGTAGCATTTTATTTGACTCTTACCATCATCACCAAACGTTACTGCTCCTCCATTTTTATCTTTGAATTTGGAGAGTAAGTTTTTCATTCCAGTCATGTGCCTCGAGCATCCAGAGTCAAGATACCAGATATGCACATGCTGTTTCTGCAATCAAAATCAGAGAGATTTAGGTACCCATTTCATAATGGGTCATTTAGTGTTAGATTTGAATTTTCGATCCTTTTGTTTTATTGTTTCCTTTTTAACAGAAGCTTGATTGGGTTTTACAGAGGTTATTGGTTTGCCCTTTTTGTTTGCATTGTTCCTTTTTGTGTGATTTCTGAAGTTGGAGTACTTTTGATTTTAGAGAAATAATTAGAGGGCCTTGAGAAAAATTGCTTGAGTTTTAAGAACAAGGAGAAACATTCTGAATTCTGAAACATAAAAGATTGCTTGAAATTTTCATTACTAGAATGATAATTACAATTTTTCTTATTTTTGTCTATTCTAGTATCAGTAGTTCCATCGAACTTCTTATCTAGACTAGACTTATGCTTAGAAGTAAATGTGTTCTTCTGTGGGGGCTTCATCTGATGAGACTTCTCAGGAACTTTGGTTTTACTGAAACAAAAGTAGAAGAATTAGATTTCCATTTTCCTTCTTAAGAATAAGTAAACTTCTGAGGTTGTGATTGTTGAGATTGTTGCTGAATATTGACTTTCCTTTTGAGACTTTCTTCCTTTTCGAGTTCAAGACAAGTTTTAGCTTGAAGGCACATCCCAAAAAAATCTAGATGTATGGGAACCGCTTTTCTCTATCCTTTAGGAGGCACAGAGATTATTGGTATGCCACTTGAATGTTTTTCAACATTCGATCCAGAGACTCTGATTTCCAGAGGTTCATTAGTGTATAGAAAATGAGCATCCTTGTTTTTGGTGACCTGTGGAACCTTTGTGTACTTTTGTGGCAAGAGATTTTCAAAACTAGAAATATATTTCTCTGAATTATCAAAAAGATCATCTTCATCTTGATCATCAGTTTCCCAGGGATAAGTAATAAACTCCAAATTGTCTTTGTTTTCGGAAAGATTTAAGTCAACAAAAGAATAAGGAAAGATCTCTAGATGGTTTTCAAAGGAGTTTTGGTGAGCATCTAAATGTTCAAGTTTAAAACACTCATCCAGAGTTGAAAGAATTTCGTTTTGGAAAGTAAGTCTTAGCTCATCTTCTGCTTGTACAGGTATGAATTCATCAGCTTCTGGATTCAAAGTTACATGAGTAAACGATCCAAATTTTAAAATATCACTCTTCTTTTTAAATTAGTTTTAGATCAACTTGAGTTGTTTTTTCATAAGAGTACTTGATATTTTTGTATTTGAGTTTTCTAACACAATGACCATTTTCATACTTTGATTTTTTAAAAACTGATTGCTCATATAAGAGAGGAAAAACAGGTTTTTGTTCTTTTCCTATACAAAACACATATTCTAGAGTAGACCATTTCTTACACGTGTAGGGGTCCAGATCCTCGAAACCAAGGCCGGTTTTCCCTACTTGTGTATTGATTTTATCATGCACTTTCTGAGCATCCAGATATTTTTTGATTTGTAGCTCTTTGTTTTGAAGCTCTATGTGCAAAAAAATTCTATCCTTTTGAAAATAATATTTAAGTGCTACAGAATTCAATCTGTCACTTTCTTTAGCCTTAATCTCTTTATCTTTGCCTTCCAGAAGTTTAACGAAGTTCTATTTCTCTTCCTTGATTTGAGTTCTGTAGTTTTCAAAAGTTTGGAAATCTTTTCATTCTCAACAGATATTTCCAGCTTTTCATCAGTAAAAATCTCCACTTCTCTTTTGTAAATATTTCTTTCTCTTTGAATTGTATAAAAAGTTTGTTCGAGATTTTTCCTCAATTTCTTTTCTATAATAAGCTTTTGCTTTAGATTTTCAAAATCATTGGTTAGAATCATTATGGTGTTTTCAAGTTTAGAAGATTCAGATAGAATGCAAACCGGAGTTACAGAAGGTTGATCTTCTGAGTCATCTGCCATAGCCATTCCACAAAACATGGCTTCATCTCCACCTGAGTCGTTATCCAGCCAATTCTCTTTTTCAGCATAATGAGCTCTTTCGACTATGTTGTACTTGTATTTGTTCTTGTAGTACGGTTTGTCTTTTTCAAGAGCACCTCTGCAGTCTTTGGAATAATGGCATGGCTTTCCACATCTATAACAGACATCTTTCTTTTTCTTCAACTCCTCTTCTTTCTTCTCTGCTTCTAGTTTTTCAGCTCTCTGGATTTCTTGCCTTGGAGCATAAGTATGAGTGGGGTGATCAAATCTTATGTTTCCTTGAAAAGATCTATTGCCAAACCTTTTGGTGAACTGTTTTGGTAATAAGTGCTAACGATTCAGCAAAAGATTTGATCTCATCATCTTCAGAATCAGAAGCATCTTCTAGACTTGCTTCTGAGATGAATGCCTTACTCTTTCCTTTCTTCTCAGTCTCTTTACTCCTTCTGCCTGACACTCTGGTTTCAGAGATTAGGACCACAGGTCCACCAATTGAAGTCTTCTTCTGAACAACTTCCTTTTCATGCGCCTGAAAAGTGCCAAATACATCATGCAAAGACCACAGTTCTAAGTCTTGGTTTGTCTGAAGAGACATGGATAGATTAGACCACTCTGGATTTAGTCGTTTAAGAAATAAGACATTGTTGTCTTCCTTAGATCTGACTATATCACATCTCTTGCAAAGATTTATCAAAGTGTTAAATCTATGAAATGTCTGCTCCAAAGTCTCTTCTGGAACGGCTTGAAAACTCTATATTCGTTCAGAGCTTGAGCTCTTCTGTTTTTCTTCATCTTTACTCCTCCTTCAAGAATATTTTTAAGCTGATCCCACAACTCCTTTGCAGTTTCACATGAATCCAAAGATTGGAAAATCTCATTTGGAATAGCCATAATCAGAAGACTTTTTGCCTTTTTGGCAACATCCACCTTAGCCTTGTCTTCATCAGACCAATTTTCTCTAAGTTTTGGAACTTGACAAGCAGGAATTTCATCAGTGTTTGAAGTAGCAGGAACCCTTGGAATGGTGGTCATTGGTATAAATGGACCATTCAGTACAATAGGATAAATATTCAACATCTAATCCTTCATAGAAATTGATCATGCGGATCTTCCATTGAGGATATTCATCACGGATTAGATTAGGAGGTTTGGTCAAGGATCCGGAGGTGTATATGGCGTTCATGTTTTGATTTGCCATTTTTGCAGAAAACAGAGATTTAAGTTAAATGCAGGAAATACTATTGACATTTGGAACAAATAAATTTCAATTGAATCGAAACGAAACAATATTCTTACTGATTTTCAGATTTAAACCAAAATTACCACTGATTTGGAGAAAATTGTATGAAATTAACAAAATCTCAAAAAACATAGTAGAATTGAGAACAGTAGTTTAAAAATGAAATTAACTGCTAGTTGAGTAGGGATTTCACCAAACTGGACGAGATCTAATAATCAATGGATTGATTATCTAGCTCTGATACCAATTATTGGAACCCAGATCCCTTTCTATACAATAAATTAATAGATCGTAATAACAGAGTATGACTGGAAGCAGTATAAATCTATGATTAATACTAATCAGTAATAATAACAGTAAACACAGTTTGAAGATCAAATGAGAAATTGTATTAATAATCTGGAAATTGATTACAATACGTAGGAATGAATCGCACAATTGCTCTCAAAGATCGTCTCCTATTACAGTGAAGACTGAATCTATTTATACGATTACAAAGTAAAAGTCAACAATCTAGCCTATCAGGATTTGATACGTCAGCTATGCACGTAACAGAATCAGTTACGTACAGGGAACGCAGGGAAAATGTGATCGCCACGCCATCACAAGCGCATGTGGGATAACAGTTGAGATCCAGAGGTTCTTCAAGTCTCTAGGTGCCTCTGAGATGACGTGAATCAAAAGATGAGCTTCTGACTTAACTTCTGATCTTCGATACTTGTAATATTTTGGTGCATACTTTTCACAAAATGAAGTCTAACACTATCAAAACCACCATTATTGCTTCCCACCCCCTCGACATTATGTCCATCTGTTGATCCAGACTCGCTCAGTGATTTAATGATGACCCTTTATACTTAGTGAAAATACTTAGTTATGTTTTTGGTCAGTTTCAGCGATCATCACTGAGTTTGTTTGATGACCCCTAAAAATGTATTGTAACATCCTTAGAACTTAAGTATTTGTCAAAGACAAAACACACACCAAAGAAACCTTCAACAATGTCCAAAAAGTAGCTGAAAAAAGAGATAAGTTTGTTCGTGATCTGAAACGGATTTAGTGTTAACAAGACTATCTATGTGAAATCTGACCAAGACTCAGTGACAACTGAAGAGCTTTTAGTGATTCTTCACTATTAGTGATCAAATAGTCTTGCACAACAAGATTGTTTTTTTGTCTTATCCTATATGCACAAAAGGACAAACCCCATGCTTTACACAAAAAGGTACATGTACGGAGTTACGTTATTGTCCCTAAACGTGCTTACCAACCTTGTAAACACCATTGTTCATATGCGGCCAAAATCCTGCATATCTGAAGACGAAAGACAAGCCATCCACTCACAACTTTCCATGTCGATTGTACCCTCTGACTTGCATTTAATGCAATGGGTATAATTATCTGAGAAGAGTCTTTTTCTCAGCTACGCCTTCTTGTATCTTCTAACTATTTTCTCTTTTGTCTATCTTCTTTGTACATCTACTTTGTGATTTTCATAGATTGTTTAGATTAGGTTTACCTTATCTTATTCCAATACAATCAGTAAATTCTGAATTGATCTTCTTATATCAGTAAACGAGTTTAAAAGGTGAAACTTGTGTGTTTGTATTCAAACCCCACTTTCTACAAATTGTTATACATATATATTATTGTAGATACTGTGACCAACACCATCCACGACCCCCACTCATCCAACGGTCACCCGCTCCCAACGAGGCATCACCAAGCCCACTATTCCACTCAATCTCCATACTGTAGGGTTTCACCAGGATCTCAAGAACATGCAGCGGAAATAAACAATAACCGGCAAAACCCTAGATAGCCCGGATCCGCTACTAACAACTTTAAGGATTAAAACACAACCATAGGGGGTTTAGAATAATACCTCAATGGTTAGGATTGGTTGATCAAGATCGAGCGATAGAGATCAAAGTAGATCCCCTCTAGCGGTATCCACGCATGTGAATCCCATCACGAACGGTTGCTAGCCCGAATACCCAAAGAACAACAACGAGAAATTGATTTCTCCTTGTGGTGTGTGTTGGTCGTCGATTTCAACAGAGGAGAGCGAGGAGAGAAACTTTTCAGGTTTCTCAATTGTGTTAGGAATTAAATGAGGCAACATGCCTTTATATACTTTCTCTCATAATCTCGAACCTGGCTCAATTAAGCCTCGTGGACTTAGTTGATTTAATTAGAATATTCCAAATTTAATTAATTAACTATTAACTTAATAATTAATTAATCAATCGGGCTTAAAACTTAAAACATTAATCTTTTGGCCTTTTATTCTAATTATAATTATTAACATAATAATTATCCCAATTCAATTATTAACTTAATAATTAAATTATATAATTAACATAATTATATTTCACACACTTTATTTATTATTCTACTAGAATAATAAATCCACACTTTACATCTTGTAACTTAACCGAGTTATAACCGACTTGGTTAATTCGTGATCTACGCACTCTATTGCGTGTGACCCTCATAGGTTCATCTGACGTCAGCAGTGTTGTCATATGACGTGGGCACATAAGATCCTACACATACCTCAACCACCACACCCGTGCCCCATTCATATTTACAGGATTTACAAGACCTTAACTGGAAACATGCAATGTAGGATGAGTACAATGTTCTTATTAGAAATGAAACTTGGGTGTTTGTCTCGAGGCCCCATGGGGTCAATGTAGTGAGATCTATGGGGGTTTTTAAAACTAAACTTCATGCAAATGGCTTGCTAGATCTGTACAAAGCTTGTTTGGTAGCAAACATAAAAAGTCAACAATTGGGTATTGATTGTGAGGAGACGTTCAGTCCAGTTGTTAAACCTGCCACAATTTGAACTATTTTAATCGTGGCGGTTTCATACAACTAGCCTATTCACTATCTGGAGGAAATCGTATGGGATTATTTCATGATCGGTTTCATCAACCATTTAAGTTACTATATTATACTCGGGGAAAACTTACACTCATACCCACTTTTTATTAACTGTTATTTTTAAGACCTCGATATTCTACCAACAACAAATCATTTTTATAAACTCTAAACTTAGCACTAGAAGTTCATATAAATATCTGATTCTTAGTAGACCGGTCCTTGTGGAAAACGATCTTTAGTACTTACCATTGTATTTGAAAAAAACAAACTCAATAGTGGTGTGCACTTGCACCACTATTATGCCACGATTTACGTATGTGATTTTTGCTATCAAGTTAACAATGTTAATAAGATAAAAAAAAGTTATGAAAAAGGTAAAAAGACTAAAATGCCAACAAGTTGTTCAAACCCTTTGTACCTAATGCCATAACTATTTTAATAATGTTAACTTGATGGACCAAATTCGAAACAAAATGGCAACCACAAGGACTACATACATCCAAAACAAAATGGCAACCACAATGATAAAAAAAATGTAATGATTTCAAAATAGGGACAAGATTTGATACCGAGTGCCAACCATAATGTTAGAACTTATGAAAGTATGAACCAGAAATAGTTAAGTCTCAAACATCATAAGACAATATTAGAGGTTCATCTTCGGATCTATCTCATCATAGAGTCACCAGAGACTTGAAGACCCTCTGGATTTCAACGGTTATTTCACACGCGCCTGTGATTACATGGCAGTCACTTTTTCCGTATGTAACAAATTCTGTTAGTCGTACAAGTGACGTTCATTCAGTGATAGGCTAGCTCATTGACTTTTCTCTTTGTACTAGTATATATAGCTTTAATCATAGATTTATATTGCTTCCGCTCCTATATTTCTATTAGATCTATTGATTATTTGAGTAAAATTGGGATCTGGGTTCCGACAATTGGTATCAGAGCTTGATAATCAATCTATTGATTATTTTATCTCGTCCAGTTTGGAGAAATCTCCGCTCAACTAGCAGTTAATTTCAAGCTTTAAACTACTGTTATTCATTCTACCCTGTTTCTCGAGATTTTGTTGATTTCATACAATTTTCTCAAAATCAGTGGTAATCTTGGTTTAATTCTGAAATCAGTAAGTAAAACGTTTTGTTTCGATTCATTTGAAGTTTATTTGTTCTAAATTTCAAGAGTATTTTCTGCAAATTTTGAATCTTTGTTTTCTGCAAAAATGGCGAATCAAAATATAAACGCCATATACACTTCTGGATCCTTAACAAAACCCCCACTTTAATTCGTGACGAATATCCTCAATGGAAGATTTGTATGATAAATTTTTACGAAGGACTAGATGCAAATCTATATCCCACCATTCTAAATGGCCCCTCCGTACCCATGACCACCATTCCAAGAGTTCCACCCACAGCTACAACTGAAGAAAATTCATGCTCGTCAAGTTCCCAAAGATAAGGGAGATTGGACTGATGATGATAGGGCCAAAGTGGAAATTGCCAAAAAGGCAAAAAGTCTACTAATCATGCCAATTCCCAATGAGATTTTTCAATCTCTCGACTCCTGCAAGACGACCAAGGAACTTTGGGATCAACTTGCATATCAATTGGAGGGAGGTGCTAAAATGAAGAAAAACATAAGGGCTCAAGCCTTGAACGAATAAACAGTTTTCAAGCACTCCCAGAAGAAACTCTGGGACAGACTTATCACAGATTCAACACTCTGATAAATCTATGCAAGAAGTGTGATATCATCAAATCAAAGGAGGATAATAATGTTTTATTCTTCAAATGCTTGAATCCAGAATGGTCGAATCTTTCCATGTCTCTTCAAGCCAATCAAGATCTGGAAATGTGGTCTTTGCATGATGTGTTTGGTACCTTGCAAGCACAGGAGAAAGAGTTTATTCAGAAGAAGATAAGTGTTGGTGGACCTCTGGCCCTCATCTCTGAATCCAGAAAATCTGATAGAAGAAGTAAAGAGACGGAAAAGAAAGGGAAGAGCAAGGCCTTTATATCATAGGCTGGTACAGAAGATTTCTCTGATACAGAAGATGATGAAATCAGTTCTTTTGTTGAATCATTGGCTCTAATTACCAAACAGTTCATAAAGAAGTTTAGTAATCATTCATTTCAAGGCAGAAGGTTTGACAACAGAAATGAACGCCCTACTCCGTCTTATGTTCAAAGGCAGGAAGTACAGAAGGTGAAAAAGTCAAAAGCTGTGAAGAAAGAAGAAGAGTTGAACAAGAAGAAAGATGTTTGTTACAGATGTGGAAAGCCGGGTCATTATTTGAAGGACTGTAAAATTGTTCTTGTCAAAGACAAACAATATTACAAGAACAAATACAAATACAAAAAAGTTGAAAGAGCACACTATGCTGAAAGAGAGAACTGGCTAGATGATCAATCAAGTGAAGATGAAGCCATGTTCTGTGGAATGGCAGTGGCAGATGACTCAGAAGATCAACCTTCTGAAACTCCGGTTTGTACTATTTCTGATTCTTCTGAACTAGAGCAAACAATTTTAAA
This sequence comes from Silybum marianum, assembly GCA_036898165.1. Classification (NCBI taxonomy): domain Eukaryota; kingdom Viridiplantae; phylum Streptophyta; class Magnoliopsida; order Asterales; family Asteraceae; genus Silybum; species Silybum marianum. Next base: position 24,985,920 of record CM072529.1, read on the forward strand.
TCTAACTATTGATTTTGAAAATCTAAAACAGAAGCTTTTTGTTGAAAAGAAATTAAGAAAAAACATTGAACTATCTGTCTCTACCATCCAAGAGGAAAGGGATATTTTCAAAAGAGAGATGGACATTTTAACTGATGAAAAACTTGAACTTTCTGTTGAGAATGAAAAGATTCTAAAACTTCAAAAATCAACAGAAGCCAAACTCAGAGAAGGGAACCAAAACTTTTGTAAACTTCTGGAAACTAAGGATAAGGAGATAAGTGCTAAAGAAAGTGACAGATTAAACTCTGTAGCACTTAAAAACTACTTTAAAAAAGAAAGGGAATTTTTACATATTGAACTTCAAAACAAGGAGCTACAGATCAAAAAATATTTGGATGCTCAGAAGGTTCATGAAAAGATAAATACATAAGTAGGAAAAACTGGTCTTGGTTTCAAGGATCTGGATCCTTAAACGTGTAAAAAAAGGTCTACCCTTGATTCTGTGTTCTGTATGGGTAAAGAACAGAAACCTAGCTTTCCCATTCTATATGAACAATCTGTTTTCAAAAAATCAAAATATGAGAATGGACATCAAGTTAGAAAACTAAAGTACAAAAACACTAAATATTTTCCTCAAAAAAGGCAAGACAAGTTGAGCTTAAGCTTATTCTAAAGAAGAAACATGTTTTTTATTTTGGTTCATTCACTCATATGACTTTAAATCCAGAAGTTGATGAGTTCATACCAATACAAGTAGAAGACGAGCTTAGACTCAAGTTTCAAAAGGACATTCTCACAACTCTAGATGAATGTCTAAAATCAGAACAAACAAATCTCAAACAACAAATCTCTAAAAACCATCCAGAGATTTTTCCTTGTTCCTTTGTAGATTTAAATCCTTGTGGAATTGAAGATAAGGATGAGTTTGTTGCTTATCCCTGGGAAAATGATAATCAAACTGATGATGAATTTTTTGAATGTTCTGAAAACTATTTTTCAAATCTTGAAGATCTATTGCCTCTTAATTTTACAAAGGTTCCAAAGGTTATCAAGGATGCAAATGCTCCATTTTTTTATACTAATGAACCTAAGGAAATTAGAGCAGTTGATTCAAATGTTGCTAAACTCTCAAATGGAATACCACTAATCTTTGTTTCTCCAAAAGAACGAAGAAAAGAGGTTCCTATTCATCCAGATTTCCTTGGGATGTGTTTACAAGTTAAAACTTGTCTTGAATTAGAAAAGGAGGCAAATCTCAAAGAGAGAGCAAATCTTAAGCACCAACCTCTGAAATCTTAATCACAGAAGTTTACTTGCTTTGAAAAAGGAAAATGGAAAGCTAACTCGTATACTTCTGTTTCAGTAAAACCAAAAGTTCAAAGAAGTCTCCACAAAAGAATTCACATGTTCCAAAGCATAAGTCTAAACTAGATAAGAAGTTCAATAGAACAGCTGATGCTAGAATAGACAGAAATAAGAACAATTGTAATTATCATTCTAGTAATGAAAATTCAATGAATTCTTTTATGTTTCAGAACTTTGAATGCTTCTCTTTGGTCTTAAAACTTAAACAGTTTTTCTCAAGGCCTTCTGGTTACATCTCTAACAATCGTAAACACTCAAAAAATCAAAACCAGAGATATAATTCAAACAAAACAAGCAAACCAATAGTCTCTGAAAAATTTGGAAAACCTGTGCATCTTTCTGCTCAAAAGGAAAAGATAAATCAGAAACCTAAACCTAATAACAAAGGACCCATTATGAAATGGGTACCTAAATCTCTCTGATTTTGATTGCAGAAACAGCGTGTGCATATCTGGTATCTTGACTCTGGATGCTCGAGGCACATGACTGGAACGAAAAACTTACTCTCCAAATTCAAAGATAAAATTAGTGGAGCAGTAATGTTTGGTGATGATGGTAAGGGTCAATAAAAGGCTTCGGTACTCTTCAAGAAGGTAGCATTACCTTATCCAAAGTAGCTCATGTTTCTAGATTGAAACATAACTTGTTAAGTGCAAGTCAACTCTATGATTCTAAAATGCTAGTTGTATTTGATGAAAAATATTGTTACTTATTCTCTAAGGCAGGTGAAGAATTATGGAGAGCTGACAGAAAAGGTAATCTATATATCATGAACTTTACATCAAAGGATAGTAAAGAAACTCTCCATCTTATCTCTAAGAAGAGTGAAATTGTATGGCTATGGCATCATAAACTTTCACACTTAAATTTTGAAAATCTTGAGCTTCTTGTAAAACATAACCTGGTTAAGGGTCTCCTGGATGTACACTTCCAGAAGGATCACCTCTGTCCCGCATGTGAGATGGACAAAATAAAAAGAGCATCTCACAAAACCAAAAGTGATCACTCATGCACAAGGCCTCTGCAAATGCTACATGTTGACCTCTGTGGTCCCATTGCAACTCAGAGCCTTTCTGGCAAAAAGTATATCTTGGTACTAATAGATGAATTTTCCAGGTATGGCTTGCTTTTGTGCGACTAAAGGCACAAGTTCCAATAGTGTTAAAGAATATGATGACAAGAATACAAGTTCTTTTGCAACAGAAAATACAGCAACTCAGAAGTGACAATGGTACTGAATTCAAGAATGTCAAGTTTGAAGAATACCTTGTTGATAACGGCATTACTCAAAACTTCTCTGTTGTACGAACGCCTCAGCAAAATGGTGTAATAGAAAGACGAAACAGAACATTGGTTGGAGCAGCAAGAACAATGCTTTCAGCTTCTGGGCTGCCCACCAATTTCTGGGCAGACGCTGTAGCCACCACGTGTTTTGCCCAGAATCGATCAATCATAATTAAAAGGCATTTTAAAACCACTTATGAGCTGATAAATAACAGAATACCCTCTTTTAAAATTTTCCATATTTTTGGCAGCATGTGTTTTATTCTGAATGATCAAGAAAAACTTGGGAAGTTTGACAAGAAATCTGATGAAGCCAAATTCTTGGGATACTCGTTAAATTCAAAAGCTTTAAGGGTTTTCAATTTACGAACCAAGACTGTAATGGAAAGCATAAACATTGATTTTGATGATCAAACTCAATTGCCTTCTGAATATTCTAATTCAGAACTCAAACTCAACACTGTCACCTCTGATTATCTTTCAGGTACCAGAGAATCCGAGATTGATGCTTTATTTGATGATTTTATGGGAGAAGAAATACCTTCAGAGAGAATACCCACTAATCCACCTTTGAATATTCCTGAAGTACTTCAGGCTTCTGGGATAACTCTTTCTGGTCATGAATCACCAAATGAAAATCCAGAGGTAACCTCTATGCCTTCATTTTAGGGGGAGACATTAGGCGCTCATCTAGATCTAGAGCCAACCCCAGAACCAGAAGACGTTATCCAACCTGTGGATGCAGAAGTCCAAGCCCAGCAAATACCTCAAACAAGGATGAAAATATGGACAAAGTCTCATACTCCAGATCTGGTAATTGGAGATCCATCCGACGGAATTAAAACCAGATCTGTAACTGCAAATGAAGTCTTCTTTGTAAATTTTCTAAGCATAATTGAGCCAAAGAAAGTTCATGAAGCTTTACTAGAACCAAATTGGGTAGATGCAATGCAAGAAGAGTTGCTTCATTTTGATAGAAATAAGGTGTGGAAATTAGTACCTCTGCCTAAAGATAAGATCGCCATTGGTACTAAGTGGGTATTCAGAAACAAAAAGGATGAAGATGGAATAGTGATTAGAAACAAGGCTAGGTTGGTGGCAAAGGGATACTGTCAAGAAGAAGGGTTTATCTACGATGAAACTTTTGTTCCAGTTGCAAGACATGAAGCAATAAGACTCTTTCTGCTTTCTCAGCATACAAAGATTTTAAGGTGTATCAAATGGACGTTAAGTGTGCATTTTTGAATGGAGATCTCAAAGAAGAAGTGTATGTTCAACAACCTCCTAGTTTTGAAGACTCGAGACATCCAGATCACGTCTATCTTCTAGACAAAGCTCTGTATGGCTTAAAGCAAGCTCCCAGAGCTTGGTATGAACGATTGTCGGAGTATTTGATTAAGCACTCATATGAAAAAGGTAACATCGATACTACCCTGTTCATCAAAAGAGGCAAAGGTACGTTAATTGTGGTCCAAATTTATGTGGATGACATCATATTTGGCTCTACTGATCAAGGAGAAATTGATTTGTTTTCAAAGTTAATGGAAAGTGAATTTGAAATGAACTTGATGGGAGAACTAACCTTTTTCTTAGGGCTCCAAGTTAAACAAACTACCTCTGTATTTTAATAAATCAAGCCAAGTATGTCTCTGACATGTTAATGAAATTCAAACTTCAAAATTCCACTCCTATGAAAACACCTATCTGTCCTAGTACGAAACTTGATCCTGATCTTTCTAGGAAATCGGTTGATGTTACGAACTATAGATGTATGATTGGATCCCTTCTGTATTTAACTGTAAGCAGACCAGATATAATGTTTGTCACCTGTCTATGTGCGAGATTTCAAGCCAATCCAAAAGAATCTCATTTGGCTACTGTCAAAAGAATTTTTAGGTACCTAAAAGGAACACCCTCACTAGGTCTTTGGTACCCTAAAAATTATGGATTTGATTTAATTGCATACATTGACTCTGATCATGCAGAATGTAAGTTAGACAGGAAGAGAACCTCTGGTAGCTGTCAACTTCTGGGAAATAGGCTGATAAGTTGGACATCCAAAAAGCAGAATTGTGTTTCAACTTCCACAGCAGAAGCAGAATAGGTCGCTGCTGCTAGTTGTTGTTCACAAGTTATTTGGATGAAGACTCGACTCAGAGACTATGGTCTGGTATATAATAAAATCTCCATCCTCTATGACTCAGAAAGTGCTATCGCCATAACAGGAAATCCAGTACAGCATTCAAAGACCAAACACATTGATGTCAGGTACCATTTCATAAAGGATCATGTGGAGAAAGGGACAATTGAAATGTATTTTGTCTCCACTGATTACCAACTTGCTGATATATTCACAAAAGCTCTAGATGAGAAAAGATTTAATTTTCTGATTAGCAAGTTGGGTATACTAAACATGTAATTAACTTGGATGTTAAAAATCTTTTACATTCTATGTTTGGTTACTTATTTAGTATATCTTTGTTTATAATACTTAGTAAAGTTTTGATAAATAAACTAGAGACACCTAGAAATCTCTGGATTCCTCTGAAGAAAAATGAATCAGAGACACTCAGAAGTCTCTGGGTGCCTCTGATTACAAAAAGAATACTTGTTCTGATTTTATGATCCAAGTATACTTCAAGGGGGATCATTGCATGCAGAAATCAAGGGGGAGAAACAAATTCAAGATTTAAGGGGGAGCACAGAATGCTGATTTATTCAATGGGATGAATCTATCAAATTTTCAAGACTAACTCATGTAAGCTGTTCTCTGAATATGTTTTTCTTTTTAAATTCTTTTTAATAAGTTACTTCTAAACTAACTCTTGCCGTCAAAGTTATTTAGAATTCTCTTATTTAATAAAATTTGAAAAGAAATACTGTTCATAGGACACAAAACTTTCTTTTGGTTCAAAATTGTTTTATTTCACCAATTGACTGATTTTAATTTTTCTTTAAATAAATTAATTTCTAAGTTTTTTCTTTTAATCCACATTTTTGTTGATTAATTGATAATTTTTGTTATTAATTTTTGGAGGGAATATTTAAGTTAAATAAAGATGGAAACGGTTCTTATCGAAAACCAACGAGAAACCCTTGAGGGTGCGTTTGGTACGGTGAACAGGATGGAACAGAACAGAACAGAACAAGCTTGTCCCATGTTTGGTGTGATAAAATGTTGGACTAAGTGGAACTAAGTGGAACAAGGGTGGAACAAGTGTGTTCTATCCTACCCCCTAGAACTAAGTGGAACAAGGATTTTATGACCATTTTACCCTCTAACCTAACACACACACACACACACTCTCTCTCTCCTCTCTCCTCTCTCCTCCCTCTCTCTCCTCTCTCTCTCTCTCCTCTCTCATCTCTCTCTCCTCTCTCCTCTCTCTCTCCTCTCTCTCTCCTATCTATCTCTCTCATCTCTCTCTATCCTCTCTCTCTCTCTCTCTCGCTCTCCTCTATCTCTCTCTCCTCTCTTTCTCTCTCTCTCTCTCTCATCTCTCTCTCTCTCCTCTCTCTCTCATCTCTCTCTCTCTCTCTCATCTCTCTCCTCTCTGTCCCTCTCTCATCTCTCTCCGTCCTCTCTCTCTCATCTCTCTTCGTCCTCTCTCTCCTCTCTCTCTACTCTCTCTCTCTCTCTATCCTCTCTCTATATATCCTCTCTCTCCTCCCTATCTCTCTCCTCTCTCTATATATCCTCTCTCTCCTCCCTATCTCTGTCTCCTCTCTCTCTCTCTCTCTTATCTCTCTCTCTCTTTCCTCTCTCTCTCTCCTCTCTCTCTCTATCCTCTCGCTATCTCTCTCTCTCTTCTCTCTCTCTCCTCTCTCTCTCCCCTTCTCTCTCCTATATCTCTCTCCTCTCTCTTTCTCTCTCCTCTCTCTTTCTCTCTCCTCTCTCTCCCCTTCTCTCTCCTCTCTCTCTCTCTCTATATATATATATATATGTGTGGGGGGGTGTTATTTGGTTAAAAATACTAAACAACTCACTGGGGGTAAATTGGCCATTCTGTTCTGTTTTGTCTTGTCCTGTTCCGTCATATCATGTTTTACCAAACGTGTAACAACTGTTCTGTCCTGTTCTGTTCTGTTCCGTTCCGTTCTGTTCTGTTCTGTCCTAACTGCGTACCAAACGCACCCTGAGTGAACCGTCTTGTCTTACATGCGTCATTAATCCACTTATTCGCTCTAGAAAGTTTCTCCACGTGTCATTAATCAACCGTTTACATGTAAGCACGCTTCGTTTATTACGTCAGGACCCAAAACCGTTCCCAATCCCCAAATCAAATAAACCCTTGATATTCAAAATCACTCGAGTTCATTTTTAAATCCTACTATATAAACTTGAGGAAAACCCCAAATTCACTTTTCAGCGTCTTCAACCTCTCGATTTTACTGTGCAAATTGCAAACCTACAACTTCCAATCTCAAAATCCCCAACTCCCAAAATGGGGAACCAAGCACCAAACATGAACATTCAAGACGATGAAGACCGAGCGATCGATTCCATAGCCGAAAGTATCCCAATCGTCAAGCTTCCACTGAAAACAAATAATGTGCAGGTTCTACTCGATCCAAACACTTATCTAAACGACTACCGAGTAATGATCTAGTTCTTGCAAAAACCACTCTTTGAACCGAGCCCTAACCCTAACGAACCCAAATGTTCCTGAGATTTATGTTCAAGAAGTATGGCCAACACTGTATGTCAAGAACGAAGAAAGCCTATGTGGAGGTTTTGGACATCCGACCGACCCTGAACACGTTGTGAAAATCCCAATCACTAAGAAGAAGATTGCTAGATTCTTCCACCTACCCCAACCAATGATTGAAGATGAAGGCCAATAGGTACCCAACCTCGATCTTGAGCAAAGCCCCTCAACAGAAGCTCTGTTGGCATTTATTAACCATTTGGGCTATAATGAACATCTCACAAGGCTATCGGAGTTCAAGAGGAAGAAGTTGCCCCCAATGTGGAATGTGTTAGTCTCAATCCTCAACAAGAGCCTTACTTGCAAAATCGGCTCACTTGACCAAGTTAGCAAGAACATTCTTACAATCATGTATGGAATGTATTTCAACCGGTCTCTTGATTTTGCAAGTTTGATATTTCAAGAGATGAAGGCAACTGTGGACACAAAAGTATCACACTAGAGCAATGGAAGAGCCTTACCAGCACTAATGTTCCCAAGGTTCCTAGCTCTATTCACTTATCCAACTATCTCTTCCCTGAAAACCCCATTAATTCAAACCTTTATCAAGATATCAACAATGAGCTCTCACAAACCCACCATCGCCACTGACGGCTACACCACTCAGAGGGAGTTATCAAGGTACATGCTTAATCTCATATCTCAAACCTCTCCAATTCTCATCTCTTATAGGAGCTCTATGGTATTCTCAGAACAGAGAATACCTACCCTAGAGCATCTAGAGCCTAGGGTAGAAAGTGAGGGGTCAAGTGAGCATGAGAATGAAAACAATCAGAGTGACCATCTGAGCGATTCTAACCATGCCGAGAGATTGTTAAGAGAAAGTGAAGAAGATGTTCATAGAGACATATTTTTGAGTTCCTCGCCGAGTCCAACCAGGGTACCCTCAAATACTGAGGTAGATGCCAACACATCTCCACTCATTAAACAGGACAACCAGTCCAAACCACCCTCAAACCAACCGAGTGGAAGGAATTCTTTCTTCTTTCACATCAAGCACAGCTGGGGAAACCACATCTTCATCATCCTCCCAAAAGGATGATGATGCAAATATAAGAGTTCCATCACCCCAGAACTCGCCACCTCCTACACTCGTTGACGTCTCTGTGACCAACACAAACTTAGGAAATACAGAGGGTACGTCCATGCCCTTACCTAGAGTAGATGCCTATGAAATCCCATCAGAGGGGTTAAGGCCAGAGGATGCACCACTTACTGGAGTCTTCGGACTTTTCCAAGGTAAGCACACGTTAATTGACTCTCCACCCTCTGATGTTGGAGAAAAAGTCTATAACGTCAGAACATCCGAAGAGGTGCCTATTTTTAATAACCCTCGAAGACAGGATGGAAGTCCCTTCACGCTCAACGTCTAAACAGGCGTGAATGAGGGCCTCTCTGAACGCGAGAGACAAGGGGCTCCATGTGTTGGAGCTGCACCGGTTACCACTGCAGAATTTGTCACAAATGTAGCGTTCAATACATTTGTTAATCAAATTCAGGGATCTCTGGGGGAACTAAAACAAACCGTTATAACAGCTGAGTCAAAGATCCGTTCAGAAATCAAGGCTCAGAATCTTCTAATCAACAACGTCCAGAACACTCAAAAGGCACATTCTGAAGCTCTGGATGCCCTCAAAAAGTTGATAACGGATAGTGCAGAGGCTCGGAAGAATTCTGCAGCTGATCACTTCAAAGGATTGGATGATGGTATTAAGGCCAATGCAGAAGCGATATTCAATATTCCAGAAGATATTCCCTCACCAGAGGTTACTATCTCTGTGTCAGACTATGGATCCTTAGTTGCTGACATTCAAAAACTGATAAGTGTTGTTGCCCCATCAGAAGCTTCTACCTCAAGATCCTCTACTCTACTACGACAATCGGACTTAGCATCCTTTCAAAAGGCCACAATGGACAGATTCAACGCCATTAATGCTAAGTTCGTTTCAAAGAACAACTCAAGCTCAACTGACTTAACTCAGAAGGTATCTACCTTAGATACCTCTGTTTCAAAGCTCTCTTCACTGGTGAGTTCTATTTCTGCAGATTTTGAGGCGAGAAAGAAGGCCAAATAAGCCAGAGCCTGTAGAAAGGCAGAGTTGAAGAGGAAGAGATCTAAGGATCAGGATCCTGATTCTCAGAAGGGGGCGAGTATGGCAAAGAAGGCTAGAACGGAAGGTTTTCAAAGTGCTCAAGAACATAACAAAGGTCAAGCCTCTACCTCTACACCATCTGAACCACCACCATCAAGCAAACAAGCACCACTTACACCAACACCTTTGGTAGTAAACTCTGGTTCACTTCCTAAATATCCAGATATGGCTAAGTTCATTCTAGATCTTCTAGGAAACAAAAGAAAGCCAGAAGGTCAAACTCAGAAGAAGCCGAGCCAAGCAAGCCAACCTCTAAAACCTAAAACCCAAACAGAACCCATCTCTACAAGTGTCAGAACCAGAGAATATCCCACACCTTCTGCCTCTGCAACTATAAATCCCAAAGGTCAGAGCTCAAGCTCACTAATTCCTATCTCTAAGCCATCTGTCCCTGAACAACCCCCTATCTCTAAACAATCCAAGCTTAGAGCTGAAGCAGAGAAAATGAAGAAAGAGATAGCAGATAGGAGGAAGGCACCGATAAAGGATGGTCTTAAAAAGTTTGATGCGTACAAGGTACCCACCTCAATAGAAGTTGAATACATGCATATATACGCAGCAACTGATCACAAGGTATTTCTGTGCTTCCAAACTTTGCCAACGACTACAATGTGAGCGATGAGGTCAAGAAAAGATTTATGACCCATAGGCAAGTGAGAAAAGAAGCATATACAACTTCCCCAATCAGACGTATATTCGGGGTCAAACATGTAAAGTTTGAAAACACAGAGCTGCTGTATACTATATATGAGGTGGAAAGAGAAGTATTATTTCTGTGATAATGATCTTCTCTCGATCAATCCCTCTGACTTAATACCTTTATGAAGGTTCATGAAGAACAAGATGAATCAAAGGATAGATAGTCAAGACAAAGTTGCCTTTTTCAGAATCATAAGATGTATGGAAACATTTGTGGCATATAGGAAGCAGGTAGACTTTCAAACGGGGCTTGATCTCAAAATGACCATCTTAAGTATCTCTGCACCTAATGAAGAAAGAGAAGGGATTGAACATTTTCCTGCTGGGCAAATTTTGACAGAACCAAAGGATGGAATTGTATTCAAGAGACCAAAAATAAAAAAGCTTCTTCAGAATAAAAGAAGCTCACAAATACTCTTCTGGAATTGTAGATATTGTCAAAGGATTTGTATCCCTTCAGATGGATGATACAGGAAAAGGAGCTCAAATCAGAATTGCCGCTGAAAGGATGTATCAACAATTGAACTTGATTGTAAAGCTAAGACATATCACTGATCAATTTCACAAGATCACTACATTCCATCCTGACGCTGCTTTTTGATCTTTATCTTGTAAATTTCTTTATTGTACTTGTTTGAATGAAATGAAATGAACTTCTGTTTTTGTCATGTAATACTTAATTCTAGAATTCATACTTAGGGGGAGATTGTTAGAACTTATGAAAGTATGAACCAGAAATAGTTAAGTCTCAAACATCAGAAGACAATATCAGAGGTTCATCTTCTGATCTATCTCATCACAGAGGCGCCCAGAGACTTGAAGACCCTCTAGATTTCAACGGTTATTTCACACGTGCCTGTGATAACGTGGCAGTCACTTTTTCCGTATGTAACAAATTCTGTTAGTCGTACAAGTGAAGTGTCATTCAGTGATATGCTAGCTCATTGACTTTTCCCTTTATACTAGTATATATAGAGTTAGTTATCGCTGTAAATGAAGTTGATCATTGTTGAGAGAGAAAGTGTATTTCATTCAGTGTATTGTAATCGATCTTCAGATTATTAATACGAATTCTCATTTGATCTTCATATACTATTCTTACTAATTTAAGTACTGTTCTAGCTTTAATCATAGATTTATATTGCTTCCGCTCCTATATTTCTATTAGATCTATTGATTATTTGAGTAAAATAGGGATCTGGGTTCCAACAACCATAAGAACCTAAAGGGCAATTTACTCTTAAATGATTAAAGTCCATATGTTTTTTTTGCATGCATAAACCATAAAACCTTTTCATTTTAAATGATTCAGTCCATGATTAGAATCGGTAGAGGAACGATGGATCGAGAGTGAACCGGTAGAGAAATCAACACATTAATCAGAAGCCTAACCATATACACAAATCGTCTTGAATTAGTAATCATCATACCTGGATATTGAATCTTCATTTTGGAAAAAATATGAGAATATCTAGGAAAGATAATCATCTGAGGGTGTATGCGAAGAGGATGCAAACACTGTCTTGGGAAGATAATCTTCTGAGAGGAGTATTGGTATAGTATTTGTAAGTTATACATGAAACATAACTTGTTATAATTAAAAGATTTTAAGTTTTTATGCATAAAAAACAGTATTTGATGCTTAATAACTCATCAAGATTTTAATGTATATAATTTATAAAATAATATAGATGTTAACCACTCATTCAAATTAAAAAAAAATTCAATTATTCATTCATTCAAAAAAAAAAAAAAAAAATTAAAAATTCAATCATCATTTAAAATGGTTCAAGTTTTTTTAAAACTTTTCCTCTAAAAGTAGAAAATTCCATTTAAAATTGAAAATGTATTTTCTTCTATTAAATTGTTATTAATTATGATTAGAGGAAGCTTATAATAACTACAACTTGAGGGAGCATGAACGTAGAAGCATCATCCTGGTCCCGCCTCTTGTCTGTTGGCGGTGGCATCGCCACATTCTACGAAAGAATATTATCTCTCGATTCGTCTTACTGCTCTTTTCTCTTGAGAAGATAATCATTACCAAATTTCAGTCTCATCATCACTGATCTAATCCTTCCTACCCCCAATTCAATACCCTTTTCCATCCAGTATCTTTTGCTTTGACTTGGAGTCAAATTCAGTCAGTTTAGATTTAGACACCCAAAAGCCCTAACCTGTAACATGCTTGACTAGTTTCACTAGAGGATGGAAGCTGATGTTTCCATCCCCCTTTAAACCCTAGTTTTCCCTCCTCCTAGAACGAAGATTTGGATCTTCATAGTGTCGTTAATTTTAGTGGGTTCGTGGATTTAGGAAAAAAAACATGTTGAATCATTGTGTGTTTTGCAGCTTACTCTGTTTGATGGCTTCCGGGGCGATTGCAAATGTTGTTTTGATGGGAAATAATGTTACTTTATCTTTTGATGACATCGAAGCTAACTTTGGTGAGTTTGGTAATCTGCCCACTGTTTTTATTTGATTGTATGAAAGTCACTGGACTGCAGCTCAAGCTGATCCGGATTATTATTGGGTTAAATTAAAGCAGCAAAGACATGCATGGTGTGTTAGAACATATTTTGGAATTCCAAACTTGTTGCTATTGTTTGGCCTTGTTTAATAAAAAGAATGTTCAGGATAGTTTTTGGTACAAATATCTATGCTTGATATATATATATATATATATATATATATATATATATTTTCTCTTTTCTAGAAATCACCTGACCCTTTGATTAAGATAAGAGTTCCATTCTTGTGCTTGTGTTATGTTATGACTTATGATCGGTCATCAAGTTGTCGCTTGTAAGTAGGATGGATTAATCTTGACACTGTTGCATGTTTTGTTGACATTTTTCCAGCTCCACCTGTGAAAGGGTCTGGGGAATGCGGAATGTTGTTTCTGGCTGAGCCATTGGATGCTTGTGCACCTTTGACTAATAGCTCGATTGCAGACAGCGTAAACCCGTTCGTATTAATGGTTAGAGGAGGATGTGGCTTTGAGGATAAGGTTAGAAGAGCACAAGCTGCAGGGTTCAAGGCAGCCATCGTCTATAACAGCGATGACAGTGATCTGGTTTCAAGTATGTCCCTTCCTTTATCTTCTTTTCCATCAGTATAACATACATTGTGTCATCTTTTTATGTAATTAAATGTACTCATACAGATATTTGATGGTTTCTTGCATTGTGGCATTGTCAAAGACATAACAGGCATACCGTTAAGAACACACTTTAAATTGCTAGTTTCACCTATAAGACATTATCTTTCATATCTTATTGTTTGTTTGCATTAATACCTTTGATATCCAAGTGTAAGAAACAAATCCCAATGCGTAAATGAGAATTGGATTTGTACATTTTTAGTTGTTGGTAAGTAGAACTCACTTTAGGGGTTGTTTGGAAGTAACTTATTTCAGCTTCATGAGTCCTTCAACTTATTCGTTAAGCCATTTCGGATTCTTCGGAAGCGGCTTAATAATTAAAGGAGGAGCTTACCGAATAAGATTTTTGGGATTACCCTTATCCACACAGACACCGCGTTTCCCACCTATACCCCTGTGAAAATGAAGCTCTCTCAAACCCATTCTCAAATATCCAAATCTGAAAAACAAAGATCCTCCGGAAATTACAAGAAGGAGATGCAGGTCGGTAGACCCTTTGCTTTGCCATTTTCGCATTTAGATCGATTTGCAAAATCGGCAGACCTTCTGCTTTGCTTTGGCATCTCTATGTAGATAGTTTTGCAAGATCAAAAGGGATGGGATGGCCATCGGCCATCGCCATTGACGCCTTCATCCTCCTTGTCGTCGACGCATTCATCCTCCATCGACACCTCCATTCTCCTTGCCATCTCTATATCCAGATCCTTGTTGCCTCCTCCATGGTGAATCGAAAAGGGATGAGCTTGCTGACAATTCGAAGGGGATGAGTTTTGTATTTTCTAAAAAATTGATAGTAATCTATCATTTGATTTAGGTTTAGATTTGAATCTCTCAAATCTTCTGAGTTTAGATTTCGGGTAGTAGGTTTTTAACCGATTCAAAGAGGTTTCTTCATAAGGGTTGTTTATTGTTTGTTAAAATTCAAGCTTTTGATGCATTCTGCAAGATGGTGGTGTTCTTGAAGACATGCTGTTTTCTGGTTTATTCATTCATATATGTTCTTCTAAAGGGATGGATTTTTTTGGTTTTGGTTCAATCTTAACAAAGATGATGGTGTTCTACAAGAGCTTCAGGTCATAGTTGTTAAAAGTGCGCCATGAGGCGCGTCTAGGCTCTGACGCTCAAGGTCTTGGGCTTCTTTATAGTCGAGGATAGGCGTATTCATGAGGCTCACTAAGGCTCTGCCCCTTGGCTAAGAGGCCTTGTGGGCCTAGGCGCGCCTCATAAAGAGTTATCAAATACCAAGTCAAATCCCAATATTAAGTAAGTTTTCTCATCTTCTTAAAAGAAGACTTCTTAAATGGATGACATAAGTCAAACCCTAATATTCAATGCCTAATTCTTATAACTTCAAGTCCCTTTCTCTATAAATACCCTGACCTCAAAATTTCTCCTTATGGCTCACGCTTTAAACCCTTCTTCTTTCTGCCTCTTTCGATGTACTGGCAACATCATCCCTTTTTATACTAGATTTATTATAAGTACCCAAAATGGCCCTTTTAACTCCTAGAATGACAAGTATGGATGGGCTTTGGGCTTAAGTCGTCATGACGTTATCCTGCCCAAAAGACTACCTATTCCTCAAGGTGGATAGGAAAAATAGAGAAATTGTGGCTGCCCTGTTACAACATTTTCCAAACTCGCTGTAGCTAAACTCAACCCCTTCCAAAATATATGCGTCACTTTGGACCTTGTGTTGGTGAGTTTATAGAGGACTCTATGTTTGTCTTATCAGCTAGAGCATGAGATTGTATCGAAACTACAATATGAACAAAACTTTGTCCTTAATCTCAGTCTCACACTTCCAAATGCCAGAGCCTTCGCATGAGACGCCCGACAAGCTTACTTCCAAAAATTCAAGGTACATAGTGATAACTAAGGTCAAGAAACTCTTCAATCTTTTTTCACAGATTCCTTGATAGCAATAGTGGATCGATCTACTTGAACCAACATGATAGCTTTTCTGTCACCTTATACGAAAAAAATGGTTGCAAGACCAAGAGGAAAACAAGTCGGTTGCCTGGTGATATTTCGACCAAAAA
The DNA here is from genome assembly GCA_036898165.1 of Silybum marianum. Classification (NCBI taxonomy): domain Eukaryota; kingdom Viridiplantae; phylum Streptophyta; class Magnoliopsida; order Asterales; family Asteraceae; genus Silybum; species Silybum marianum. The sequence goes on from CM072529.1 coordinate 25,001,317, forward strand.
AGAAACTGATGTCAAGATGCAATAGGGCCTTGGTTGCCTTGGGCCATCTCATAAGCTACTTGTGGAATGGGCTGAAGCTGATTCCAAAGAATCGATGAAATTATTCGAGACTCCACTTTTCTCTTTGCCAAACTCCGAACTACAATGAATTTCCCGGTGAACCAACTTGAGTAGGCAGAAAATTGAAACTCTCAAATCTTTGTTGTCGACAAAATGTCTTTGTTTCAATCGTTTCACCCCTGATGGGTGTGGCGGCTAATATCACCTCTTCAACTAAGTCAACATTGACCAGAACAAAAACCCTCATTTTTTTGACCAATGCTATTTGCTCGATCCTCTACTTATTGGCCCTCTGAGGTTTCTAACCACTATCAATTGTATTCATATTAGGAGTCGTCAGAAAATCAAGGCCAAAACCTCTTGCATGTATGCTTAAAAGAAACATGAAAGAGAAAAAGTTTGGAACATTAAATTGCTTTCCTCGGGCATGCGAGTAATTACCTTTCTGTTGAGAGAATCGGTTGTTAGCAGCTTGGGCAGGGGGTTTACCAATCCGTTGGTTATCCTTTCATTTTGTTCTTACAACCATATGAATTCCATTGGTGGTTATTTCCTTTGATTTAGATTTGATAAATTGATATTTACTATTCCATTCTCTATCAATTTGGTTCCACTGGCGGGAAACGGTGGTCGTTTCAGAGAACTCGGATGAATACCTGATTGTAATCAAGGATTCATGCTCAAGATGGGGAAAATTAGATGAAGATATGGCCCCAAATGGAGAGTGTAATGCACTCAAATTCAATGGGTTGTCAACAGACTCTTCTTCGACCTTGGAGATGCTTAAATTAGCGTGAGAATTACAGGGCATTCCTGCCTTATTTTTGGTTGATAGTGGGGCAACACATAACTTAATTTATAAACAGCTAGCAGGGGCTCTAGGACTAGAAATTAAACTAACAAACCCCCTTTCCATCAGTTTTGGGGATGGTACTCTGTTCGGATTTTGGAGATGTGTTGTGGAGTTTCATTACAATTGGGTACCTTTACTTGCATTGTAGGTGCCTTAATCTACGATTGGGGTCCTTAGACATGATTCTTGGCATAGCTTGGTTACCTTTGGAGATGTCGTTTTTAATTGGCAGATCCAACAAATGCGGTTTTGGAAACATGAGATTCTCATGCAGTTGCAAGGAGTCTGGTCTTCACCTTACAACCAATCCTCGTTAAATACATGGCTGGAAGAATAACTTGGTGTCTTATCAGCAGATACCGAGACTACAACAACCCAACAAACCCAATTGGATGCCACTTTGCTCCAAGCGGTTAAATAGATGGACACATCATAGATGGCCAGGGTGTCAATGGAACTGTCTTCAAAAATACCAAGGCTGTCTGGGGATTTCTTGGTTTAATGAGGTACTACAGGAAATTCATATAGGATTATGGGAATATGGTAGCATTGAAGAAACTACTTGGGAGGATGCAACTACCATTCAAACTCGGTTCCCTGATTTCAGGCTCGAGGACAAGCTTGCTCTTGGCAGCATTGATAGGCAACGACCCAATAGCCCAAGTCTATGCCTGGATAGTCAGCCAAGCCTTGGAAATAAATAATTGTCTTGTTGTGAGGAGAAAGTGACAGGCGTAGGGTTGTGATAGACCCAGTTGATCGGTAGTGAGAGAAGACTATAAATAAAGAATGTTGGGTATTGTAGTGAGCCATGTGAGTAATTACCTTTGTGTTGAGAGAATCGGCTGTTAGCAGCTTGGGCAGAGGGTTTACCAATCCTTTGGTTATCCTTTGATTTTGCTCTTGCAACCGTATGAATTCCATTGATGGTTATTTCCTTTGGTTCAAATTTGATAAATTGATATTTACCATTCCATTCTCCATCACAATATATAGGTACCTTTAACTCCCAGACTTTTCCAATTGGCGGTTGAAAGGAGCATTGTGGACTAAATTTTCCATCGATTCACGACATGTGGTGTGATTGTCGGTGGCAGCGGTGGTGGTAGCAGTGTCTATGGCTGTGATGGTGTGTTGGGGCGACAACAACAATTACAGAGGTTGTAGTTTGGGAACTGTGGTGGTGGTAGCAACTGTGATGGTGGATGGCGGTTTCTGATAATCGCTTCTCAACCAAAATTCCCCATACGCTGTTAACACCACAAAGTCCATCGAGAAGTTAATGGTTCGTGTTACATTGGGCCTAAGTCTGGCACAAGTTGAAATTTCTTGATTGAGCTTGGGCCATAATAGAGTTATTGATATGGACCTTGGTAACATCTCAACCTTTTCTTTCTACGACTGATAACCCATGCTTGATCTCCGCTCTACGGCCTTTGTCCAGTTCCATGGTAAAGGAGACAATGGTATCGGAACCGACTCTAGAAACACACTAGTTCTACTTGAGATCCAGACATAATCATATAGTTGTAGAAATCCGATTAAAGAAATCGGCAACGACTGGGGATGAACAATTGGCTTAATCACATCATTGTATTTCAGATACATTCCGACTTAAATTACTTTCATAATAATCGATCAAATCTCCTTTTTCTTCATTCTTCTCCTTCCTTCATTTGCGATCACTGTCTCGACTACGAGGCTATCATGGTTGAGATTAGGACTAATTCCCTAGATGACCTCTTCATCGGTGGTGGTAAATCCTCCTGATAAGACAACCGATGAAGAAGGATCGGTGTGCAAGACAATTTTGGATCGGATAGTACGTATCTCGGCCCAAGGGGTGGAACAAAATTGATCATTTTCAATTCTCATCACTTCAATTTTTTGAGCGATGAGAGATTCTGATCACACGGAAGAGCTATTGAAGATAGGAACCGATGGATCCGGTCATTTTCTTCATGGATTCACTTTCTATGGGCTCTAATCTATCTCCATGGATTCGGAACTACTCTGATACCAATTTTGTTTATGAATCAGATTGATTCAAACAATTGGGAATTTTCAATGGGGAAACAATAAGGAATGGAAACAGAGAACAAAATCCATATGTATTTCACTGCTTAAATGAAAAGGAACATGGCTATTTTAGGGTGCCATATTCTCCAACATTACAAGGGAAATATTTGCATGCCCTACACCTCTTACATCCTCCCTTTTCATACTAGATTTATTGCAAGTAAGTACCCAAAATATCCTTTTAACCTCTTCTAAAGTAACAAATATGGACAAGCTGGACTTAGGTCAATGCATGACAAAATCTCTAATAGTGATTGAGATATGATACCATATTTGTGAAATTGATTTTCCCTTCTTTTTTATCTCGAGTTAACCATGTTATTTGATACTTTGCCCCAAAATAATTCTATTTTAGTTTGTTCCAAAATATATTACCACTTCAAAGATAGATATTTATAATTTACTAAATTTTCATCTTTACCCTTAATTATACACAAATTTTTAGGAGTTGATGAGAGGGAGAGGGAGAGGGAGGGCTTGCTTTCATCGTTAAGCGTAAAAATTGTCATTCAGTTAATTAAAAAGTGTAATGGTTACACATTTCCTAAACTGTGTTATTGTTGATAAGATGTTACTGATATTGGAAAATGATGTTATTAATATGATTGAGAGTATATATTGATTGGTAACTTTTTTTTTGCTTTGACATGTATTTGAAAAAACTATAAATGACCAATGACCACTTCATCTATTTTGCCTATATTGAGAATGGGGACATTTAATGCGGGATGGATTATGAGTGTGTTTACTTCTTAATGCTAAATAAGCATTATTTTAGAACAAGTTTGGTTTTCAAGTTGGCCGTTGATGATGATATATGAATTCTTTTAATAAAGTGAGGGATTGACAACATTTCTTATCAATAGTGTTTTTGCATTTTCTTTTCTTAGACGTTGGGCTAAATTTTGTACAAAAATATGAAATCTATTGTATTTCGAACATCTTACTCAGCTATTACTTGGTGAACATTGTTAGACTTTGATTTTGGTATTCAAGTTAGAGGACTAAAAGTGTAAATTCCCTTTGGGGTAATAAATAGTTTGTGTCAGTTGTTTTGTCTAATCATTTTTACAAGTATCGTATTAAGATTCTCACTCAGTAAACAGTGTTATATTTGATGTCAATCTTGATTCTATAGATTTCTCTTCTAAATCGTGTTGTATACTTGAATATGGAATTAACAAATATAAATGTATCAAGTTCGTACAAGACACAATCTGTTTACTTAATACTCCCTCTGTCCCAAAATACATCCCCACATTTCTATTTAAGTTCGTCCCAGAATAAGTGTAGGCTTTCAAATATAGGTTATTAATTTACTAAATTTTCACTTTACTCTTAATTATGACACACGAATATCTAGGAGTTGATAGAGATGGACAGAGAGAAGGTTTCCCTCAATCATAAAGGGTAAAATTAATGAAAAAGTGTAATATGTCTTTATTACGGACATTTATTTGGGGACATGGGGAGTATTTAAAAGTCTAATCTAGGCTTTTTATAATTGCAGTGGCAGGGAACTCAGTTGGTATAGTTATACATGCTGTATTTGTATCAAAAGCATCAGGCCTAAAGCTCAAAAAGTATGCTGGTATTACTTCAATGGAAGTGTGGATCATCCCAAGCTATGAGAACTCGGCATGGTCAATCATGGCCATATCTTTCATTTCCTTGCTGGCTATGTCTGCGGTACTAGCGACTTGTTTCTTTGTCCGTAGGCATCGCATTAGACGAGAACGTCCACAAGCTTCTCGTGTTCGAGAATTCCATGGGATGAGTAGTCGACTGGTCAAAGCCATGCCAAGCCTAATATTTACAGCTGTTTTAGAAGACAACTGCACTTCAGCAACATGTGCTATATGTCTTGAAGATTACAATGCTGGGGATAGGCTTAGAATTCTGCCATGCCGACACAGTAAGTCTTTTCTTTCATTTATATATATATATATATGTATATATATTGCTTTACTAGAGGACAACCTGAGATCTTTTGCTTCTCTTTCTATGTATCTACTTTGGATGACGATATCAATATCACTTCATTATAATCATAAAATCATCATGATGAGGATAAGGAAAAAGATAAAGAAACGGAATGTGCTTATGGATGTGGCTCATTTCTGGAACCTTTTAAGCCTCACTTCTGCTAGAAAGTGGTGCCGAGGTTCGTAGAGCTTATTTATGGTGACAGTTATACTTTTAAATTAGAAGAACACAGGGTCAGTCTCTGTGCATGATTAAGATTCAAATTCATAATGCTTTGAAGTACTCTTTTTGTCTCGGTATAAGTTTATATTCTATACTAATTTTTCAGATTGAGAAATATCATGACACGATAAAAAGTTTTTCAACCCCTCAATCGGGATCTTGCTTGTTGTGAGACCACATAGTAATGGCTAAGTTGCATGATAACTAAGGGAAGAGAAACATGGCCTAATTATGAATACCCTTTAAGGGTAGATATTTGACATTTCACGTATGCATTTCTAGGTAGCCTGTTTTAAGATGGGATAAACAAAGCATTGAGCCAACATTGCAAGTGGGCATGCATCTAGCTATCTTTTGAAAAAATGAATCCAGAAGAAATTTCATTCGTGAAGAATCCTCTTGACAATGTATTTCTTTGGATTTTGTGTTACCATAAATGTAAATGAGTCACATTTGAGTAATGCAACAGTGAGCAATGGCATGGTTATCCATTTATTGATGTTTTGCATCATAGCTTGGTATAGTTAGTACATACATACCATATTATTGCAATCATAAATTGAATTAAGGTTTGATCTTCATACCATATTATTGCAATTATAAATTGAATTAAGGTGAGAAATGAGCAAGAACATTCAGGTTTTGATGGATCAATGCAAATGGCAAAAAAGATGAGGGTAGGAACGATTTAATACTTTGTTTGTAGGGTTGCTTGCATGAAGTTTATGGGATTGGCTCTAAGCAAGAGACTGCGTTTTTGTGTGTATCTTCAAAAGATTAAAGGAGATTTCCGAGCTCTCTTGGAATAAGTTCGGCAGCGGATCACGAAATCTTGGTCATAGATTCAACGTCAACTATGCTACAACCCCGGATCGTTGGTGAAGAAAATAGATATATTACCACTTGGTTTTTTTAAACGTAAGCTCCCAAGCAGTGGGAGGAGCCCGGCCGCGTGCCACTTTCGATGACCTATGTTGTGTTGAAGGGATATCAAGTTTAACTCAGACGTAGCTCCCTTCTTTTTGGATGTTAGATTAAAGTTATGGTTTTTAGATGTAATCGGTAAGATCCAGAAAAATATTGTGCTGCTTATGCATGTGGGTAATGCATTTGTCCTCATGCATGCTCGGGTGAATATATCACAAGACAATTTGGGAGGTCCTACAAGGATCCATTTAGTGTATAGGATTTAACGAGAAGATTTTTATATAGATCATAATGGTCATCCATGTAGAGATAGTAGAGGATTGGAAAGAATTCATAGACGTTTAGATATGATAATAATAATTAAGGACATTGCCATATTATTTTTGTTCTGACTAGGAATAAGATTCTGTGCCATGCCAAATTGTAAAATTGTACCTTAAAAGAGTTTCTAGTCAGACAAAGTGGGCTTGTTGGCGGAATCTGCATTAGACATGCTTGTTGACCAATGGAATGAGGTATCCGATTTGGTGGTGAAATGTAGAAGGTCATCAAAGAAAGCAAGATGTGGAAAGAGATGATGATAGGTGGAAAGTAGAGGAAGTAGACATCATAATACGAGTTATTTGTCGGTGAAACCCGGAGGTATGAAAGTTTATTGAGAGGACAAGGAATGCTATGTAGAGTAAATAAAATGAATAGCAAATCTAGAAGCTAAGAAAACAGTAATGGAAGTTATTGGTAAAACATCTAAGAAATGACTTACAATAGTTGGCTATGATAAGAAAATGGAAACTAGGGACCTTTCTCGCATCAAATGCGTCAAAGGGAGTACCAATGGCTTCTAGTCAAGGATGTGGTTAGAGAATGCTGGGGTTATATTGGTGCTTTTTCGATGGAAATAGTGATGAAGTGTAGGGTATGAAAATGATAATGAAAATGACAGGGAATGAAACATATACAACAAAGGTTAATTCTTGCCTTAAAAACAACTCATAGGGACATGGTATTTGCTAAAGGTATAGCATAGTGTTCCATGGAGAGTAATGTTGGCTCTTCAAAATAAGAAAGTTTATATGTGATTTATGTGCATGTGATTATAGATATAATGTGAATGCAGCAGAAGTTGTCTCTACTCTTGTTGGGTAATCCAAATGTTTAATGTTGAAGTCCTTTGATTTAGGGGCAGTTTGTTAGCCACTTATGGAGCTTAATGGGACTCGCAGCTTATTCGGAGAGCTTTACATGACCGTTTGGCAGTGACATAGAAAGTCGCTTATTCAGTAAGCTTTTAGGGGGAAGCTTTATGTAGAAAGCCAAGTTTTTTTTTCTTCCATACCTGCCTCTCCCAATTAAAAAATACGCTTCTTCCATCTATGAAAAAACCCTCCCAAACAAAAACCTTCTCAATTTATATCGACAACTTTATCCATACAGGACTTAATGAAAAAGCAACCAAACAGCCCCTTTAGTTGTGGATCAGGTTGCAAAGAAACTTATCCTGTTATATGCTTTTGGCTGAAGATATTGTGTTTGTTTAGTTAAGCCATACAAGCTTTTAATGTAAATTCGGGGTTGGGAGATGCAGTCCGGAACCTAGAGGTTTTAGATTAAAGCTGATTTAATAATAGGTAAGTAAAAAACATGTTATAAACACTTCCAGACATAAACTTGTTATGAAGGATTCCTGTTATTTGGGATTAGTATTATATTAGGGTGGAGATATTGACAAGATTGTCGGTTCAATGATAAGGTAGGATTCTAGGATAAGATGGGGTCTATTGTCTATAAACTGTTGACAAGTGACAACCTTTGGGATCTAATATGGGATTTTAAAGTCCCATTGAAACAGAATTATATATATGTGTAGGTTCAGGTTTAGGGGAAAATCACAAAAAAAATGAAAAACTGAGGAACACCCTGGTAACCATTCATCTGGAACGGCATGCACGTGTGCATACAAGTAAATTGTAAGCAACTTGTCCGGTAAGATGGTGGTGAGACCTGTTATGGTACAATGCTTGGCCACCAAAGACAATATGGACAACCAAAGGGCCTTTGGCCTAGCAGTATCATAGCCCTTGCCTTCCTAGGAGGTCAGGGGTTCAGACCTTACCAAAGGTGAGAAGGATGTGTGAGTTTATTTGTTACATTTGCCGTATATAAATATTATATACTTATAAAAAAAGACAATATGGACAAAAAACATGAGATAATTTGCTGTCTACATATTCTATAGTTTTCAATCTCATGATTTTTTTTTTCTTTTTTTGTTGTTGACAGAATTTCACGCAATTTGTGTGGATGCTTGGCTGACTTCCTGGAGAACATTTTGCCCTGTTTGCAAGCGTGATGCGAGAACCAGCACAGGGGACCCACCAGCATCAGAACGCACGCCATTGCTATCGGCTTCTGTGGCTTCATCAACTATACTATCTTCTACCTATTCATCATCTTATGCATCTTCAAGAGCAATACAAATTGGGCAAGCATCTCCACATACAGGTTCTAATATCCATTCAGTCTCTTCAAGCAACCCTTACAATCCATATCTTACTCCAACACGAAGCTCATTAGACATTAGGAACGCTTCTTCACATTCACATAGATCTCGTGCCTCCCATTTGATCTCCTCAAATTCCTTGGGATATCCTTCTTTATCACCACTAAATTCCCGATACATGTCTTCATATCATCCCAGTCCAGGAAACGCATCATCGAGTTATATGTGGTCATCTAGTCAGCAGCCACATCCTTTGCGCCATGCTGACTCTGCTGCTACCTTTTCACCCTTTGCATCAGCTCAGTCCCTCCCAGAATGTTGAAACTATCTATCTGTACATTGATTCTACTTTATGCTGCTGATATTGTTGTGTTGGTTTTTCATTTTTTATTTCATGTTTGTGATTGGTGAGTTACACTTATTTGTTTGGATGAGCATATTAGTAGAGACATGGTATGTGCTTAGCTTATATTAGAGTGAATAGTTGTTACACAGCTTTTTGTTTATATGCAAATGTATGGATTGTCCCCAAAGTTTTTGTTGACCAGAATCTATGTCAGATAGAGGAAAGTTTAAATGCAAACTCAAATTTGGTTGTGAATATGAGGACAAATAAGTGTGTGACATGTGTCTGAATGTAGATTATTCAGATCGAATAATCATAGAAATATTCGGTCTGAATCGAATAATCAAAGAAATATTCAGTCTGAATAAATGTTCTTATTTGGTTTAAATATTTCTTTGTATTCGGTCTGAATATGACACGTGTCGCATTCTCATTTGTTCTTACGTTAACAACCAAATTTGAATTCTCATTTGAACCCGCTCCATATAAGATATGTGTACATTGTAGTAGTTTGGATGTTATGTAAAATCATCTAAATAAAGGGTTTATTTTGCATTCCATGAGAAGTGTACTTTTTGATTAGTAATATATACATATCGAGGGAGGTTCAGAGGAAAAAACCTTAACATAAAAATAAAAAACTAAGGAACAACCCAACAATCGTTAGATCAAAAAATCAAAGGCCCCAAAAGCCTAAATTAAAATGGTATTTTGTAAATAAAAGGGAATTTGACGTTAATTAAGTATAACTTTGATTAGATTTATGGGTATGATTGAAAAAGAAAAATATAATTACATTTTATATTTTATTTTAATCACAATAATTTAGGAAATACCCCCAGGCCCCAACTATAACCCCCTTCCCTCTATTTCTCAATTCCCTCCTTTCTCTCTCTTTTATCTCTCGTTCTCCATCCTTCAACCTGCAACTTCCATGGCTTTTCCTCTCCTCTCCTACAACTTTATTCGGTACTTGATTCTCAAATCCAACATTACCGGAGGTTCAATGATGGTGAAACAAGGAGTACGTAATTGGAAAATATCACTCAAGCTTCTTGTTATAGAACCATTTATGCTTCAATGTGATTCCAAGTCCTTTTTAGTTTTCATTGTGGTGATATTGGTGGCCTGAACAATTATGCACTATTCACTAGTGAATAGGGAACAAGATTTAAACATTCATCTATTTTACTCTTTGTTTTTTGGGTTTTATGCACACATAATGAAACCACGCTTCACATGATGCTATTCAGACTGAATAATCAAAGAAATACTCAGACTGAATATGACACGTGTTGCGCTCTCATTTGTCCTCACGTTCACAACCCTATTTGAGTTCTCATTTGAACCCGCCCCTATGTGTATATATATATATGTATATATATAGAGGTACCTTCTTGTGTTAACCTATTTATTTGTGTTAACTACGTTAACCAATCTAGACCATCCATTTAACGGATCAACGGTTTATAAACACAGTGGCATAATTGTAACTACTTACATTATGGTAAATGCCTTAAAAAGAAATAAAAACATGGAACACTAGTGAACCAAGGGTAAATTGGTCAATTGGCATGTATAGATATTTTGAGAAACTATTACGATTATCTCTATATGGAAACTGCTAACTGTTGGAACGTGTAGGCAAACAAGGGTAGTCGATCACTGGATTATAATGAGAATCGTGTGAAACACTTTCCGAATTGATATTTCGATCCTATGCCTGGGTTCACGAAATTCAATCTAGGATAAGACTCAAAACACTTTCGTTCTTAGGCACAAAAACGAGAGCAAATTTTATGGAGAGTATTGTAGGATTGTTCAAAAACCGTGTCTAAATTCATGAGTATAAATTCTTATTTATACTCAAAATAACGTAACTGAAATTATAATCATGGCTGAAATTAGGGAGTAGTGGTAAGTTATACAATTTCTTGTAACTGCTCAATAACTGCACATTTAATGCATTGTAACCGTTCAGAAATAACTAATCAGAGTCGAGACCAAAGCTTCTGGTCTTTCATTCAGGAACTCTAAGTCTAGAAGACCAGACCCGAGCTTCTGTATAAGCCATACAGAGCTTCTGGTCTTTCATGCAAAACCAAGTCCAGAGCATGACTGGCTTGACCGGCTCGACTGGACCAGTCGAGTATTCCAGAAGACCAAGCCAGAACTTCTGGTTTTCATAAAGAAGCTTCTGTATAAGAAACTTCTGAATCCCAATACAGAAGCTTCTGTATAAGCAACTTCTGAATCCCAATACAGAAGCTTTTGTATAAGCAACTTCTGAATCCCAATACAGAAGCTTCTGAGAGCTTCTGTATAAGCAACCTTCTGAACCTTATTTCCCACATTTACTCCAAGTCCAATTACAGCTCGATTGACTCGACTGGCCAGTCGAGTCTTCCAGAGGATATAAGCATCGAAACCGGTATAGACTCGACTGGCTCTACTGGCCCAGTCGAGTATTCCAGAGGATGCCAACCCAAATTCACAAAGGTTGAATGGAACCAGTCAAACTTGACTGGGTTCCAGTCGAACCTTGATGTATTCAGTTGTTACCGGGTTCATTCTCGTCTTATGATAAGCGTGCACTTCGCACCACCTAACTTGAATTAGATCACAGTATAAAACCCATATAGACATCATGTTATTTCCAATCACATAAATGGACCGGTTTTGGTTGGAGGGATTTGAAAGGATTTGGAGGGATTGGGATTTCAATCCAATCCATTGTATTGGGGATAGTTCTCAGATTGCTCACATGACGACTTATTTGACTGCAGTGTTTGGCATAAATATTAAGATATAGTACAACATAATTTCAAGAAAATCACCAGAGTTCGCACTGGGAATGACTTATTTGAAATCCCAATCCCTCCAAATCCCTTCAAATCCCTCCAACCAAACGGGTCCTAAAATCACCAACGATCCTCCCCCATTTTAGTGTGACCCATGAAATAACATCTTAAAATTAAACAACACCAAACTTGCACATAAATGAAAATATCAAAACGATTGAATTCCCATTTTAGTATTTTACACATTTTAAATATTCGAGAATCAAGGTGTAACAAGGATTGAACCCATCAACTCATTTGAATACCTAAAGATAAAATACATACAAGTTTCACCTAGTCGTCTAGAAAATAAACTTGACACAATTATAAAGCCGTGTGTCCAAATCCTCTCATGATCGTATAAAGGCCAAGTCCCCAACCTTCTGAAATGCGGCTACACTTCACGATCATATAGGTAATTCCTTTACTTCGTGTACCTACAAATACACTTTATCAAAGGAATTATTAAGAAGATAAACTCAACCTACTTTCTGTAGTACCGAACACATAACTGGATGATATATCATGTGTTCCAATCTTTTACGTGTGAGCTTTCCTCATTGAATTCAGCTCCTAATGTCATATTAGAGGGAAATTGGGTGTCTCACAATTATAGATTTATAAGGACTTTAATCCCATCCCAATGGCAGACTTGCGCACTAAGTCTCTTGCCAAACCCTTGGTCAGATGATCCGCCAAATTTTGTTGCGATCTAACAAACTCAACAGAGATTACACCGTTCATTATTAGTTCTTTAATCATACTGTGTCTAGCACCCAAGTGTCTAGACTTGCCATTGTATACTTGGCTATAAGCCTTAGCCAAAGTGGCTGCACTATCGCAATGGATAGAAATAGGTGCAATCGGCTTCGACCACAATGGAATCTCATAAACAAGATTCTTTAACCATTCTGCCTCTTTACCAGAAGCGGCTAAAGCCACAAACTCAGATTCCATTGTTGAGTTTGTAATACAATTTCGCTCCTTGGATGCCCAAGAAATTGCACCACCTCCAAGCAAAAATATCCATCCACTTGTCGAAGAGTGATCCTCCATATTAGATATCCAACTTGCATCCGAGTATCCTTCTAACACCGAAGGATATCCCAAATAACTCAAACTATAATCCATGGTACCCTTGAGATATTTAAATACTCTTTGAACCGCTTGCCAATGTTGAGTGTTCGGATTACTAGTATACCGACTCAACCGTCCCACGGCATAAGCTATATCGGGCCTAGTACTTGTCATGGCATACATCAAGCTACAAATAGCCTTAGAGTATTGTAGTTGTGAAATAGAAGTGCCCATATTTGGCATTAATTTCACACTAGGATCCATAGGAGTGCTCATGGGAGAACAATCACTATAATTGAACTTTTTGAGAATTTTCTCAATATAGTGTGACAGTGTCATAACAATTCTTTTGTTAACCCGCTTAATTCTAATACCAAGAATTACATCAGCCTCCCCCATATCTTTCATGGAAAAGTTAGATGATAACAACTTTTTACTTTCATCTACCTGATTTTGATCAGTTCCAAAAATCAACATGTCATCCACAAACAATCAGATGTTAACACCCGCACCTTTAGCATCAAATATGCTATAAACACATTTATCACTTTGGTTTAGAGAAAAACCACACGATAAAATAACCTCATCAAACTTTTGATGCCACTGTTTAGGTGCTTGTTTCAGCCCATACAAGGATTTCACAAGTTTACACACCTTATGCTCGTTACCGGGCATAACAAAACCTTCCGGTTGTTTCATGTAAACTTCTTCATGAAGATCACCATTCAAGAAGGCTGTTTTAACATCCATTTGATGGATAACCAAGTTAACTACAACTAATAGTTCAAACCAACAAAAAAGATAATGGTACATAATTCAAGAACAAAGTTCTTGGTTCATACTTAGACTACGTCGATATCACACATACGTTCTCAGCTGCCTGAACACCTCAACAGAATGGTGTAGTAAAACGCCGTAATAGAACTCTAGTCGAGGTTGCACGAACAATGCTGGCTTTTTCTGGGATTCCATTATATTTCGGGGCTGATGCTGTTGATACTGCCTGTTTCACCCAGAACCGGTCTACTGTCACTAAGAGGCTTGGTAAAACTCCCTATGAACTCATAAATAGACTTCTTTGTGCTTAATGATCGTGAAGATAGAGGTAAGCTGAATACAAAGGCTGATGAAGCAATATTTCTTGGATATACAAAGGACAAGACCACATACAGAGTATACAATAAACGAACCTAAGTATTGATTGAGAGCATTAATGTGAAGTTTGATGAGCTTGGTGACATGGTGAAATCACCACCTGTAATTGGAATTTTGGGGATGGATACACTTCATACTGTTCAGAAGAACGCCAGTTGAACTGAACCATCTACTTCGCAAGATCAATTTACATATTTAGATTTATTGTTTGATAAGTTTTATGAAGAGTACTCTGACAGGACTGATACTGAGGACCCTGCAGTGATACCTACTTCTTCTTCTGGACCAACTCCAATTTCATCTGAAGTAGTTCCAATACAGTTTCATGTGGAATTATCACTAACAGTTCAAATATCAAGTGATGACAGTGTGGTTCAGACACCGTTGAAAGTTGCAGAAAGCACACCTGAATTTGTACATCAGCCAATTCAGACAAGACTTACACCTGAATCAGTACAAGTACCGACTTCTCCTACAAGAACTCCCGATACAGTTCAAACATTAGAATCAATTCATGACACCCCGCTAAAGCGGAAACACGAGGCGTGATAGCTCATGATTTATAACATCTCATATATATATATATATATAATTATTATAAAAGAAAAGAAAGGGGCCTTGTTATGTCTAGACCCAAACCCAAATCCCAAGCCCAAGTCTTTTATTATCCACCGCCTTCTCCTTCTCGACTTGGATATCAGAAATCGGCTTCACTTCAGCTACAACTCTTCTTGGTCGACTATATCTTCAACATCCAGCAATCATCTTCATCATCTTCTTCTATTCTCTTCTCATCAATTGTTGTTAAGGTACCAATTCTCTCATCTTATACATCTAGGGTTTCATTGTGTTATCTTTTTGAGTAAAATTCTTTGAATTGTTAAGAACTAATAGTTATATTGGTTGTCTTTTACATGATTAGATATGAATTAGTTGGAGTTTCATTGTTAATTTTAAGTTTGAGAAGATTTGATCAAGAAATGGGTTGGAAGTTTCAACAATTGGCTTTCTTTAAAAGTCAAACTCTTAATCTAGAATTTGAATCTTTGAATTGGTATGCAAGAGTGAAGATACTTGATATACTTTGTCTCTTAGCATTGTTAAGGTGATATTAGATGGATTCAAGAAGGTAATTTTATCCCAAAATCGTTTTGATGGGGGATTTGAAGGTTGGTGTAAAACAGTTGACTTTTTCAAAAAGTCAAACTGTTTTGGAAAACATTCCAATTAGGTAGTTTTATGTAAAATTAAAAGCTGAGATTAAAGAAATGGAGTTATATAGAGTATATAAAATTGGTTTAATGATCAAATCACCTTTTCATAGGGATTTAGATGGATATTCAAAGTTAAAGAATATGGATTTTCGGTTTGGGTCAAATAAGGGAAATGTTATGTTAGATGGATTTCAAGTGAAAACGGATGTGAGAACCTTCTAAGCATATCCTAAATCGTAAAATAATCATGTTTTGAAGGTTAGAATTCACGCCAAGTACTCCATAAGAATAATGGGTAAGTGGTCGGGTTGCATTAGTTAGTTGTCAAAACTTGTAAAAATCATCAAAAATCACTCGTAACTCGGATTTAAGCGTGTAATACCTTTTTGGCGTCGGGTGATATATTCTACAAGTTTTTGGTGATGACCGTGATGCGAGTAAGAGTTTAAATAGATCAAAAAGCTGATTTTTAGAGCTGTCCGTTTTCTTTATAAATTATATAAAACATGGTTTTATAATCGGTACGAGTGATTTTTAATGGACTGAATATGATGGATTGAATGTGTTAGTAGAATGGATGTACTAATATATAGATCATGTATGGGTTATTTAGGTGTCAAGCCGGCCGAAAGAGCCATTCGGAGCCTAGATTCGCCTAATTTTGACAAAGGTGAGTTCAAGTAGATTTTACTGGGTGCACGTCAAACGTATGTGTTTTCATAATTGATTCATGTTATTTGTATTGATTATGGATCATGGAAAATGTTTTATGCAAAATGAAACGAGCAGGTTAATTGACAGTTATGTGGTATTTACTTGATGTATAAAAATGTGATATTCAGTTGAGTAGAATTAAACTACTTTAATGAACATATGAGATATGTTGAGTGATTACACATATTGACGAAAGACATAGAACGTGGGACGTTCGTTGGTAGATGTTTAAAACTGAGGGCTGGGAGCCCGGATAGGTGGCTACTAGGCATGAGGCCCGGGGGGCCAAGTATATACACTTACCTGGGAGGTCAAATTGGTGTATGTACACTGACCTGAGAGGTCAAATGATATGTCTAAGTTAGCCAACAGTATAGATGAGTTGCTTTGTGTTTCCTCATCAGCCGGTTACGGTAGGACTCCGCTACTTAGATCACTGATGGCACTAATTGGGAAGATGTTATTACGAGTGATTAATTGAGGGAAATATGGCATAGGAAACTAATTCCTTTATCGATTGTCGGTGAAAAGTGATTGATTAAATTGCATTTTTACTAGTATTTACAAATCATACATCTTATTGGAAATATGTATCAGCGCGTTTTATTTATATAAATGTTTATAATATACCCCTTGAACTCACCGGGCATAAAGCCTGACTTGTTTTGTTTGTTGACGTGTGTCCCAGGACCAACAGGTGCTAGTGATGGCGATAAGAAAAACTAGCACTTAACGAAGTAGGATGGTGCGAATTTTGTAGCGGTCATATTTTTAAGAAAGTTATATTAGCATCATTCTAGTAACTAGCTGTTTGTTCGTAAAATTTAGCCCAGTTAGATGGCATTTTGTATATGTAGTCTTTTGAAATTTTGCTATATACAAATGCAAGCAGGTTATAAATGGCATATCATGATTTTACGAACGGGTCATGCCGAAATTTTGTTAGAATTCTTATGTAAATTTTAGGGTGTTAAATGATTTCATAGCAATAGGACACAAACAACACCAATCATCCATTTTAAATACATTACATACAAAGTCCAAAGTTACATCGTACAACCCAAAGCTTTTAACAAGATAAAATAAACAAATGTTCAAACAAAACGTTTTCAAATAAACTTGATTGATGTTGACGCGTCCACAAAACTAAACATTGGGTTTACCTCTTATTTTCCTGTAAAGCATGTTAAAACAGAAGGGTCAACTACAAAGAGTTGGTGAGTTCACAGGTTTTCAAATGCACAAAACATTTTATATGCAAGGTATAATAATAGAGATTCGGATGTTCGCAACAACTTTAACATTTTAACCTTTATGAGCAAATATACAAATTATCTTTACACATGATATTTAAATATTAAGCCACTACTAAGCCTAAACGACATTCTACGTCCCACGAACTACCTCAGCGGTGGACCTAAAGTCCACATGTGTAGAGCATTCTTAATTGATAAAGTGCACCCCTACTTGCCAGTTACGTGGGTATGTCAACCAAATAGCGCTATCCACAAATATCATCAGCTCAAAACAAATACAGAGTTAAACATTAGTGTACCATGGGGACTTCAGATAACTCAATATATCAATTGTGTAACATCAATTTGCTCATCTCAATGATTTATATACTTTTCATTTAACAATATAAATCAATTCAACTTTGTTTTAAAACAACAAACTTGACACCCCAAACGTATAAACATTAAAAAGAGGGCTCGTGAATACTCACCTCATAGAAAATGCTTCCAAATAGATACACGAGACGTCCGCTTGACGGCCTAACGCTTTCCTATCAAAGCAAAGTACCCAAATGGTCACTTATATGTCTAACGATTACTATGAGAGTGCTTATAAGTCCTTATATGTCCAACTTGGTCTACTATTGTCCCATTATACATAATGCACATATGCTCTTTAATGATATAAATTATACCGAAAATGTAATGTTATAGTCCTTCAAGTGATCAAAATTCATGAAATGAAACAATTTCAGAATTTCGCTTTCTGACAGAAACTATAAGTCCTAAAAATGATCAAATTAATGTAACATCCAAAATGAAAAAAATTCTCATCTTTTTATATGTGATAGATGACTGAGATAAGGTCATTATGACCAAATTTCATGCACTTTGGACATATAAAAAGGGTTCAAACAATTATTTCAAAATAAGATGTCACAGTTGATCCAAGAATTTACATACTTTTAGTAAAACAGTCATTTGAGGCGTTCGAGTCAGTGTTTTTCATAAGTTCCAATTGGAGTAGAAACCTAACACGTAAAGAAAGCTTTTAAAAGAAGAATCACTCAATTCGGATGAGTTATGAGGAAGCTATGGCATTTTAAGGTTGCATGCACACATTTGTCATTATTTGACAGATTGCACACGTAACTTAAATAAATTGGTTAATGCCTCAAAACTTCATATTGTTGGATGAAACTAGATTCATATGACCAAAACTCATAAAAAAGAAAACTCCAGAAGAAGAATTTTTCATTATGGACAAATAATCAAAGAGATATTATCACACAAAGTAGGGTTTACCTACTGGTGGATTCACAGTTTGCACACCCAAAAGGTTTTAGGTGTTTGGAGGATCAAAACTGCATATTTTCATGTGATTCCACTTACAAACACAAGATAACTCATAAAATTAACTCTCAAAAGAAAAATCATCCTTTTTAATTGAGTTTTGAAGGAGTTATAGCATTTTTAATACCCATGCAATAATCTGTCCAGATTGTACCTTTTGAATACCATATTTGTTTCAAGGTTTCAAATGGTCAATTCTTCATATTTTTGAATGAGGCCAAATGTACATGAAAGCCAACTCAATAAAAAGAATTCTAGAAGAAAAATCAAGTAATTTGGATGATTATTTAGAGAGTTATGGTTGTTCAAAGTAGGGTTTACCTGCTGTTGAACTTCCAGATGCACATCCAACTTGTTATGAGCGTTTGGGGGGCCAAAACTCAATGTTTTTGAGTGAGACCACTTGGATTAAAACCCCAACTCAATAAATAGACTTTTACAAAGAAGATTCATGACATTTGAACATGTTATTTACAAGAAATGGACGATATGTGCATATGCATATAATCTGCAGCACCCAAAATTCTCCTTTCAATGATCAAAATCATCATGCAACATGATTTTCACCTATTTTCTTGAGTTTTATTGTTTGGGTCATAGATTACCACCATCATGTGAACATTTTTACATCTTTTTGGTGTATAACCTCTCCATAAAACTAAAAAAATTTGGAGGTTAGAAGAATGTAGTTATATAAAAATAGAAGTTTTATATTTTAAACACTAAAACTATATATTTTATATAAATTAGGCATAAATTAGAGCATTTGGCACTATATAGGACGTTTCAGATAGTTACGGGTCGGAACCGGACTTTCTAAGCAACTACCGGAAACTCTAGAAATTTTTCGGCCAATCTAATCTAACTAACTCCGAATCTTATAACTTATATAAAATAACACTAATACAAACTTAATAAGAGCTAACCTGGAAGCTCAAATTTGACAGTTGTCACAGTCTCCCCGTGATAGAGAAATTTCGTCCCGAAATTTAATGACTATTAATGCCAATGGATTCCTTTGCAAACAAATGCGGATATTTGCCTTTCATGAAATCTTCTCGTTCCCAAGTATATTCTGGGCCATGCTTCGAATTCCAGCGAACTTTTATGATAGGAATTTTACTACGTTTCATCTGTTTGACTTCTTGGTCAAGTATTTCGATTGGTTCTTCAATGAAGCATAACCGATCGTTAATCTAAACATCTTCCAAGGGTAGAACTATTGTTTCATCCATGAGGCATTTCTTCAAGTTTGACACATGAAACGTGTCGTGGATGGCGCTTAACTCTTGTGGCAACTTTAGTTTGTACGCTACCGGTCCAATTCTTTCGGTTATTTCAAATGGACCCACATATCTGGGACCCAACTTGCCTCTTTTCCTGAAGCGTATGAGTCCCTTCCATCATGATACCCTTAGAAGTACCTTATCACCCACTTGGAATTCTAATGGCTTCCTCCGATTATCCGCATAACGTTTCTGGCGATCTCTTGCTGTATTGAGTCTTTCCTTGATGATTAAGATCTTGTCACTGGTCTCCTGGATGATGTCGGGCATGGTCAGTTGTCTAACTCCGATTTCCAACCAACTAAGTGGTGATCTACATTTTCGTCCGTATAGGGCTTCGTACGGCGCACACTGAATGAATGTTGGTGTGATAGCTGTTGTTATAGGAGAATTCAACAAGTCGTAGGTGGGTATCCCAACTCCCGCCAAAATCTATTGCGCACGCACGCAACAAATCCTCTAGCATTTGAATAGTTCTTTCCGACTGTCCATCCGTTTGAGGATGATAGGCAGTGCTATAATCCAACCGTGTACCCAATGCCTTTTGAAGAGACTGCCAAAATCGTGATGTAAAACGAGTGTCTCTATCTGAGATAATGGAAATAGGTACACCATGACGTTTAACTCTTTCATTGATGCAAATTTGTGCACGCCTTTCCATACTAAAATCTTCACGAATAGGAATGAAATGAGCTGATTTTGTAAGTCGATCAACTATAACCCATATAGAATCGTGTCCCTTCCCAGTTCTGGGTAGCTTGGTTACGAAATCCATGGTTATTTGCTCCCATTTCCATTGAGGAATTTCGGGTTGTTGAAGTAGACCGGATGGTTTCTGATGTTCGGCCTTGACTTGAGCACAGGTTATGCACTTACTTATGTACAAAGCAATATCTTTCTTCATTCCTGACCATTAATAGTATTCTTTCAGATCCTAGTACATCTTATCCGCTCCTGGGTGAACCGAATATTTGGATCGATGGGCTTCATCCGAGATGGTTGATCTTAGATTACCAACCTTTGGTACCCATACTTTATTCTTAAAGTAATGCACTCCATCTGATTGTAATTCAAATTTTTTTTCTAATTGATGCAAGGTCTCATTCTTCAAATTCTCTTCAAGTGATGCATTCCATCTGGTTGATCTTAGATTACCAACCTAGATTACCAACCTTTGGTACCCATACTTTAAACTCGTTTGAACTATCATTCTCATAGCTCGTACTCTCATCTGTTTCATTCTTTCCTTTCTGCTTAATGCGTCGGCTACTACGTTAGCCTTGCCTTGATGATACTTTATCTCACAATCATAGTCACCAAGTAGCTCAACCCATCTTCTTTGCCTCATATTGAGCATTTTCTGGTCAAGAATGTGTTGAAGGCTTTTGTGATCAGTGAAAATGGTGCACTTAGTGCCGTAGAGATAGTGTCTCCAAATCTTGAGTGCGAACACCACCGCCCCTAACTCCAAATCATGGGTGGTGTAATTCTTCTCGTGAACCTTCAGTTGCCTCGATGCGTATGCAATGACTTTATCTTTTTGCATCAGTACGCATCCCATCCCTTGATGTGAAGCATCACAGTAGACTACAAAATTATCTACTCTCTCTGGTAAAGCCAAAATCGGTGCGTTGCATAACCTGTGTTTGAGAGTCTGGAATGCTTCCTCTTGTTTCTCTCCCCAGATAAACTTCTTATCCTTTTGGGTTAGTGTTGTTAGTGGTTGAGCGATCCTGGAGAAATTCTTGATAAATCGCCGATAATAGCCTGCCAATCCAAGAAATTGTCGGATCTCAGTTGGTGTCTTCGGGGCTTCCCATTTCTTAATGGCCTCGATTTTAGCTGGATCAACATGAATTCCCTTGTGATTTACTACATGACCAAGAAAATGTACTTCTCAAATCCAGAAATCGTATTTTGTCACACCACGCTAAATCGGAAACACGAGGCACGACAATTTTAGGTTTCACAACAATAGGAATGTAAACACCAACCATACATATATTTAAAACGTCGAAGTTTAAAGTTTTTAAAGTTTACAACTTGACTACTCTGTCTTAAATAAACAAATTACAACAAAATAGACATGTATAAAATCTTGATTGGTGTTCCACAAAAACATGCTAAACTTGATCGGTTACCTTCTAATTTCCTGTAAAGCATGTTAAAACAGAAGGGTCAACTACAAGAGTTGGTGAGTTCACAGGTTTTCAAATGCGCAAAACATTTTATATGCAAGGTATAATAATAGCGAATCGGATGTTCGCATCTACTTTAATATTTTAACTTTTATGAGCAAAAATACAAATTATAATTACACATGATATTAAAATATTGAGTCACTACTAAGCCTAAACGACATTCTACGCCCCACGAACTACATCAGCGGTGGACCTGAAGTCCACATGTGTAGAGCATTCTTAATTGATAAAGTGCACCCCTACTTGCCAGTTAGGTGGGTATGTCAACCAAATAGCGCTATCCACAAATATCATTGGCTCAAAACGAATATAGAGTTAAATAGCAGTATAACACGGGGACTTCACATAACTCAACATATCATTTGTGTAATATAAATTTGCTCATCATAATGATTTATATGATTTTCATTAATCAATATAAATCAATTCAATTTCCTTTAATACAACATGCTTTACACCCCAAAATGTATAAACATTTAAAAAGAGGGGCCATGAATACTCACCTTATAGAAAATGCTTCCAAATAGATACACGAGACGTTCGCTTGACGTCCTAACGCTTTCCTAACAAAGCAAAGTACCAAATGATCACTTATATGTCTAACGATTACTATGAGAGTGCTTATAAGTCCTTATATGTCCAACTTGGTCTACTATTGTCCCGTTATACATAATGCACATATGCTCTTTAATGATATAAATTATACCGAAAATGTAATGTTATAGTCTTTCAAGTGATCAAAATTCATGAAATCAAACAATTTCAGAATTTCACTTTCTGACAGAAATTATAAGTCCTAAAAATGATCAAATTCATGTAACATCCAACATGACAAAATTTCCCATAATTTTATATGTGATACCTTACAGAGTTTAGGTCATTGTGACCAAATTTCATGCATTTTGGACATATAAAAAAGGTTTAAATAATTTATACAAAACAGTGTGGCACAGCAGGTATGACAGATTACACCCTGTTAGTAAAACAATCATTTGAGGAGTTCAACTAAGTATTTTTCATAAATTACAGTTGGAAAAGCATAACACAAAAAGGAAATGTTTAAGAGAAGAATTACTCATTTTGAATGAGTTATGAGGAAGATATGGCACCACAAAGTTGCATGCACACATCTGTTATTAGTTGACAGATTGCACACTTAATTTTAATAATTTGGTTAATGCCTCAAAACTTCATATTTTTGAATGAAACCACATTCATATGAACCCTAACTAATAAAAGAAAACTCTAGAAGAAGAATTATGCATTATGGACAATTCATCAAAGAGATATTATCACACAAAGTAGGGTTTACCTTTTGGTGGGTTCACAGTTTGCGTACCTAAAATGTTTTAGGTGTTTGGAGGGTCAAAACTGCATATATTCATGTGATTCCACTTGCAAATAGAAGATAACTCATAAAACTGACACTCAAAAGAAAAATCATCCTTTTTCATTGAGGTTTGAAGGAGTAATGGTCATTTGAACATCCATGCACAAATCTTTCAGCTTTGGACAGATTGCACACTCATTTTGTTTTAAATAATTGAAACCCCAAATCACCATATCTTTGAGTGAAACCAGTGGCATTTGAAAGGTAACTCATTAAAGTAAATTCCAGAAGAAAAATCAAGTAATTTGGATGATTATTTTGTAAGTTACAGTTGTTCAAATTAGGGTTTACCTACTATTGAACTTCCAGATGCATATCCAACTTGTTATGAGCATTTGGGGGGGGGGGGGGGGGCAAAATCAATGTGTTTGAGTGAGACGACTTGGATTAGAACCCCAACTCATAAAATAAACTTTTAGAAGAAGATTCATACCATTTGGACGTGTTATTTGCAAGAAATGGACGACATAAACACAAGTATATATTCTGTCAGCACCAAAGTATTCCTTTCAATGATTAAAACCATCATGCAACGTGATTTTTACCTACTTTCTTGAGTTCAAATGTTTGGGTCATAGATTACCACCACTATATGAACATTTTTACATGTTTTTGGTGTATAATCTCTCCATAAAACTCAAAAAATTTCGGAGATTAGAAGAAGGTGGTTAAAAATGCAAGAAAAGTGAGTTTTTCACTCAAAAATTAACAAGAAAAGGGTGGAGATGATGTTAATACTTACTTGAGTGATGAAATGTAGTGAATATCTTCAATAATCTTGTTTTTTGATGGGTTTTAGATGAAGAAATCGGCTGAATTGAAGAAAAGATGAGGGGAGAGTTCTAGAAATGTCTCTTGAGTGCTAGAGAGAGAAAGGAGAGTGAAATTTGAATTTTTAACATGCAAAATGAGGAGGAAATGAAAGAAAATATATGGGGGATTGAGAGGGGGGGGGGGGGCATGCTTATGGGCCCCACTCCAAACCCAAATTGTTTAAAAAAAAAACTCAAGCCCAAAACAAATAAAAATGTCACTTTTTCTCAATTTTTACCTTTTTCCTCAAAATGCAAGCCCAAAAGTGATTAAATTCTATAAAAATAGAAGTTTTATATTTTAAATACTAAAACTATATATTTTATATAAATTAGAGCATTTGGCACTATATAGGACGTTCCCAAGTATATTCTGGGCCATGCTTCGAATTCCAGCGAACTTTTATGATAGGAATTGTACTGCGTTTCATCTGTTTGACTTCTTGGTCAAGTATTTCAATTGGTTCTTCAATGAAGCGTAACCGATCGTTAATCTGAACATCTTCCAAGGGTAGAACTAATGTTTCATCCGTTAGGCATTTTTTCAAGTTTGACACATGGAACATGTCGTGGATAACGCTTAACTCCCGTGGCATCTTTAGTTTGTACGCTACCGGTCCAATTCTTTTGGTAATTTCAAATGGACCCACATATCGGGGACCCAACTCGCCTCTATTCGTGAAGCGTACAAGTCCCTTCCATGGTGATACCATCAGAAGTACCTTATCAACCACTTGGAATTCTAATGGCTTCCTCCGATTATCCGCATAACTTTTCTAGCGATCTCTTGCTGTCTTAAGTCTTTCCTTGATGATTGAGATCTTGTCAGTGGTCTCCTGGATGATGTCGGGCATGGTCAATTGTCTATCTCCGATTTCCAACCAACTAAGTAGTGATCTATATTTTCGTCCGTATAGGGCTTCGTACGGCGCACACTGAATGCCGGTGTGATAGCTGTTGTTGTATGAGAATTCAACAAGTGGTAGGTGGGTATCCCAACTCCCACCAAAATCTATTGCGCACGCACACAACATATCCTCTAGCGTTTGAATAGTTCTTTCCGATTGTCCATCCGTTTGAGGATGATAGGTAGTGCTATAATCCAACCGTGTACCCAATGCCTTTTGAAGAGACTGCCAGAATCGTGATATAAAACGAGTGTCTCTATCTGAAATAACGGAAATAGGCACACCATGACGTGTAACTATTTCATTGATGTAAATTTGTGCACGCCTTTCCATACTGAAGTCTTCGCGGATGGGAATGATGAGCTGATTTTGTAAGTCTATCAACTATAACCCATATAGAATCGTGACCCTTTCCAGTTCTCGGTAGCTTGGTTATGAAATCCATGGTTATTTGCTCCCACATCCATTGAGGAATTTCAGGCTGCTGAAGTAGACCGAATGGTTTCTTGTGTTCAGCCTTGACTTGAGCACAGGTCAAACACTTACTCACGTATAAAGCAATATCTTTCTTCATTCCTGGCCACCAATAGTATTCTTTCAGATCCTTGTACATCTTACCCGCTCCTGGGTGAACTAAATATCTGGATCGATGGGCTTCATCCAAGATGGTTGATCGTAAATTACCAACCTTTGGTACCCATACTTTATTCTTAAAGTAATGCACTCCATCTGATTGTAATTCAAATTCTTTTTCTAAGTGATGCAAGGTCTCATTATTCAAATTCTCATCTTTTAAAGCTTCTTTTTGTGCTTCAAGAATTTGAGTCTTTAAACTCGTTTGAACCATCATTCCCATAGCTCGTGCTCTCGTCGGCTTCACTCTTTCCTTTCTGTTAATGCGTCCGCTACCACGTTAGCCTTGCCCAAATGGTACTTTATTTGACAATCGTAGTCACTAAGTAGCTCGACCTATCTTCTTTGCCTCATATTGAGCATTTTCTGGTCAAGAATGTGCTGAAGGCTTTTGTGATCAGTGAAAATGGTACACTTAATGCCGTAGAGATAGTGTCTCCAAATTTTGAGTGCGAACACCACCGCCCCTAACTCCAAGTCATGGGTAGGGTAATTCTTCTCATGAACCTTTAATTGCCTCGATGCGTATGCGATAACTTTGTCTTTTTGCATCAGTACGCATCCCATCCCTTGATGTGAAGCATCACAATACACTACAAAGTTATCCACTCCCTCAGGTAAAGCCAAAATCGGTGCGTTGCATAACTTGTTTTTGAGTGTCTGAAATGCTTCCTCTTGTTTCTCTCCCCAAATGAACTTCTTATCTTTTTGGGTTAGAGTCGTTAGTGGTTGTGCGATCTTGGAGAAACTTTCGATAAATCACCGGTAATAGCCTGCCAATCTAAGAAATTGACGGATCTCGGTTGGTGTCTTCGGGGCTTCCCATTTCTTAATGGCCTCGATTTTAGCTGGATCAATATGAATTCCTCTTTCATTTACTACATGGCCAAGAAAGTGTAATTCTCGGATCCAGAATTCACATTTGTAGAACTTGGCGTACAAATTTTCGTTCCTGAGCATTTCTAGTATCAACCTCAAATGTTGTTCATGCTCTTTCTTATTGCGAGAATAAATGAGTATATCATCTATAAACACGATCCCGAACTTGTCTAGGTATGGTCGACATACTCTATTCATCAAATCCATGAAGACTTCCGGTGCGTTTGTTAGCCCGAAAGGCATAACTAGGAACTCGTAATGACCATAACGAGTTCTAAACGCTGTCTTAGGAATGTCTTCTTCATGAACTCTCATTTGATGATATCCCGATCGAAGATCGATCTTTGAGAATACGTAGCCCCTTGAAGTTGATCAAATAAGTCATCAATTTGAGGAAGGGGGTATCGGTTCTTGATTGTCAACTTGTTGAGTTCCCAATAATCATAACACATTCGGAAAGATACATCCTTCTTTTTAACAAATAAAACTGGAGCTCCCCAAGGTGAAGAGCTAGGTCTGATGAATCCTTTATCGAGCAGTTCTTGAAGTTGTTCTGATAATTCTTGCATTTCTGACGGTGCTAGTCGATAAGGTGATTTTGCTACAGGCGCAACTCCCAGAATTAAATCAACGTGGAACTCGACTTGCCTGGGTGGGGGCAGTCCAGGTAACTCATCTGGGAAAGCTTCGGGAAATTCTCGAACTGTAGGGATATCTTGAATGCGTTTCTCTTTGATCTCCTTATTCACAATGTGAGCCAAAAATGCATTGCAGTCTTTCCTTAGGTACTTTCGCATCTTCATGCATGACACAATTTTAAGATTCCTTCTGGGTTTCTCACCATGTACTTCGAGTGTTTCTCCTTCGGGTAGTGGTATTCGGATGATTTTCTTAGAGCAGAAAATTTCAGCTTGGTTTTTAGAAAACCAATCCATACCCATGATTATGTCAAAACTTCCTAACTGAATCTGAATTAGATCTATACTGAAATCCCTACTAGCCAAGTTTAAAGTGCAGTTCATTAATACGCCCTTGGCCCTAGATTTCTATTATTATTTCCGAACTAATTCTACTTACTAAGTTTAAGTGTATAATATACTATTCGTCTAATACTAATCATCTAAACGTACATTCAAACAATATACGAGAATCAGATAACATGCATAACTTTCATAGATAAAAATCAAACATATCAACATAAGTTTCAAACTATAGTTCCAAAAAGATAATAAATTGTTTACAACTTAAAACAAACAAATCCTAAAATAATAGTGTTTCAATCCCAAAAAGCTTCAAATAAAGAGGTCGACTAGTGCAACATCAACCTAATCAACACTCCTAGTAAGATCACTAGAACTCCTATCGTCCGTGCTAAGTATGTGTGCATTCTCCGAATCGCCCCTCTAGCATCAAGGGCCACCTCCATGACTCTATTCATAAATTCATCCTGTGTGTGCAGTATCGTCAGGATGCCGTCTAAGGAGTGTCGGTAATGGTCCAGTCTCATCCTGTGGAGCTCTACCTCATTAACCATTCTTGAGACACACGCGTGCTCCAATGTGGTCATGCCCTGTGGTCGCGGTACAGGGACTCCTATTGCCGGGGGAGGAGGAGTCACACTTCGCGACCGGGATCGCGACTGAGATGGTTCCCCCAAAGGTACGGAAGGAACCGTGAAAGTCACCCTCCTAATAGGGAGAACGCGCTTTCGAGGGGTCCTTATCGTCCTCGGTCCTTGTGATGTACCCTCGCCAGTAGGTGAAGGTACTAGCATGGAAGTAAGTGATCGAGCGGAGGAGTCAACGATATCCTCCTCGTAACTATGCTCGGATGGGTCATAGTCATCGTGGTTTGGGTAGTCTCTTCTAACTCGGCCGTTAACGTAGCCGGACTCATCTGGGGAATTTTCAGAAGACGACATGATGCTGTGTAATAAAAAAAATAATTTTATAAATGTCAGAAACATTTTATAATACTCATGCAAACTCACATGAAATCATATTTTTCGATTTGAAGTAAGAAGTTTTCCGATCTATGCTGATTTTTAGTATAACTAGTCCAAGTCCCTTCTCATTCATACCATATTTAGATATAGGTGATCAGGCTTTCCCTAATTATGATATTTTAGAACGATGCCTATTCTAGTTATACTAGTAGTAGGTTTTTAAATTTCTAACTTTATCTAAGGAAACGATTAAATGGTTATAGTGTATGGTTTTTTTTTTTGTTAGAAAATCGGTGTTCTCTATAACCTAAGGCTCTGATACCAAGTCTGTCACACCCCGCTAAAACGGAAAGATGAGGGACGACAATTCTAGGTTTCACAACAATAGGAATGTAAACACCAACAAGGGCCACCTCCATGACTCTATTCGTAAACGCATCCTGCGTGTTCAGGATCGTCAGGATGTCGTCTAAGGATTGCTGGTAATGGTCCAGTCTCATCCTGTGGAGCTCTACCTCATTAGCCATTCCTGAGACCCACACGTGCTCCAACGCGATCATGCCTTGTGGTTGCGGTACAGGGACTCCTATCGCCGGGGAAGGAGGAGTCACATGATTACTATGAGAGTACTTATAAGTCCTTATATGTCCAACTTGGTCTACTATTGTCCCGTTATACATAATGCACATATGCTCTTTAATGATATAAATTATACCGAAAATGTAATGTTATAGTCCTTCAAGTGATCAAAATTAATGAAATCAAACAATTTCAGAATTTCACTTTCTGACAGAAACTATAAGTCCTAAAAATGATCAGATTAATGTAACATCCAAAATGAAAATTTTTATTATCCTTTTATATGTGATACACTACTGAGTTAAGGTCATTGTGACCAAATTTCATGCATTTTGGACATATAAAAAGAGTTCAAACAAGTTTTGCAAAATAAGATGTCACAACTGATCTAAGAATTTACACACTTTTAGTAAAATAGTCATTTGAGGAGTTCTACTCAGTGTTTTTCATAAATTCTAATTGGAGTAGAAACCTAACACGTAAGGAAACTTTTAAAAGAAGAATCACTCAATTCGGATGAGTTATGAGGAAGCTATGGTATTTTAAGGTTGCAAGCACACATCTATCATTATTTGACAGATTGCACACTTAATTTAAATAAATTGGTTAATGCCTCAAAACTTCATACTTTTGAATGAAACCAGATTCATATGAACCCTAACTAATAAAAGAAAACTCCAGAAGAAGAATTTTGCATTATGGACAAATAATCAAAGAGATATTATCACACAAAGTAGGGTTTACCTACTGGTGGATTCACAGTTTGCATACCCAAAAGGTTTTAGGTGTTTGGAGGGTCAAAACTCTATATTTTCATGTAATTCCACTTGAAAACACAAGATAACTCATAAAATTAACTCTCAAAAGAAAAATCATCCTTTTTAATTGAGTTTTGAAGGAATTATAGCATTTTTAATACCCATGCAACAATCTGTCCAGATCGTACCTTTTGCATACCAAATTTGTTTTAAGGTTTCGAATGGTCAAATCTTTGTATTTTTAAATGAGGCCAAATATACATGAAAGCCAACACAATAAAATGAATTTTAGAAGAAAAATCAAGTAATTTGGATGATTATTTAGAGAGTTATGGTTGTTTAAAGTAGGGTTTACCTACTGTTGAACTTCCAGATGCACATCCAACTTGTTATGAGCATTTGGGTGGTCAAAACTGAATGTTTTTGAGTAAGACCACTTGGATTAAAACCCCAACTCAATAAATAGACTTTTACAAAGAAGATTCATGACATTTGAACATGTTATTTGCAAGAAATGGACGATATGTGCATATGCATATAATCTGTCAGCACCAAAAATTCTCCTTTCAATGATCAAAATCATCATGCAACATGATTTTCACCTATTTTCTTGAGTTTTATTGTTTGGTTCATAGATTACCACCATCATGTGAACATTTTTACATCTTTTTGGTGTATAATCTCTCCATAAAACTTAAAAAATTCGGAGGTTAGAAGAATGTGGTTAAAAATGCAAGAAAAGTGAGTTTTTCACTCAAAATTGACAAGAAAATAAATGAGATGGTGTTTATACTTACTCGAGTGATGAAATGTGCACAAAATCTTCAATAATTCTTTGCTACTTTGGTGGATTTGGTTGAAGAAAATGGCTGGAAATGAGATGAAGGTGTGTATGTTCTTGAAACCCTTGAGTTTTTAGAGAGAGAGAGAGAGAGAGAGAGAGAGAGAGAGAGAGAAAAATTCTTGAGTTTGAAATTTGAAAATGAGGGATTTTAGAAAAATATTGTATTTATATGTGGGGTATGGGGGGGGGGGGGCAGCCATGGGGGCCCAATACCCATTAAAAATTAATTTTTAAAAAAAATATATATTGTTGTAGGATAAATGTGCCATCGTCTAATGGATATGACGATATAGATAGAGATAAACATATTAGAGATAGATTAGAACTGATAGTTATCTACTTATAACGTATCCCTATTTAAAGGGCTTATGTTTAATGGGAATTACATATCTGTTCTCTCTCTTTCTTGTTGTTCTATATTGTTTTTCCTTTAACACGTTATCAGCACGTAAGCTCGGGTCGTTTCTACCGCTACTAAACGGTTGTTCAATCCGTAATTCGCCACCATTAAGAGGTTTGCTTTATAGTATTGCAATTCAAGTAAGTATCTCTACATAAACTTACAACTTTATTTTGTCTACGATTTATCATTAATAGTGATTAATTCTTTTAGCCATGATAATTCAATGTACCTTTGTTTGTTGCCTGTGTTTTACATGACTTGATTGGATGTTTTTTTGTTTATTAAAAAACATTAAAAAAAGTTTAGGAATATCAAAACTCAATCATATCCATCGATTTACCTGTCTATAATTTTTTTTTAAGATCATAGTTAAAAATCTTACACGGATTTGCAGTTTTCTTTGTCTATAAATATAATAATAAATCATATTGAGGTTTTTTTTTCCTTGCGGTGGTGAATACAAAACAAAAAGGGGGGTTTTATTTTCCTTTTTTTTTTTTTTCTGCTTATGTATTACTTTAAAAAAAATTGCATAACACCGAAAGGTTTCGTCAAACGGGTGTAAATAACCCTAAGGTTGAAGGGACTCAAGTAATCCACGTGATTCCCCTCCTACCTGGAAATCTAAAAGTTTCTTTGCGATCTATTTTCGAATATTGAAATATTGATGAAGTACTATCAACAAAAATTTAAAAATTTAAAACTACAAAAATCCAATAATATTATGATAATGAAATCTCATGCATAACATAATTATCGAACATGATTTTGAAAATCATATATTTACAACCACCTGGACTCGAAAGAACTTGAGTACCATAAGATAGACAAATATGTAAAACCCATCAAAACATATTGACCCTAAAAGTCACCTGTTAAAATACATGTAAATATCTTGAGATTTTTTTTTGAGACGATACATTAGTCACAGCCTTTATATGGAATACCATTAACTAGAATCCCCTAAGAACAGTGTGACACCCTGAAAAGAAAAATCAGGAGTATCTAGTACCATGTACTTTCCAAACTAATCAAACAGTGGAATGAAACCCACTCGATTACAAGAAAATGACTGATTTCAAGAAAGAAATGTTGTGCTCAAAATACATCTCAATCTTCATGACAAGGAACTCATAGAAGATTTTTCACCTTTCATATAGCAGTAATCATATTAATGAACCAATGTGAGCTAGAGTATAACCTTTAGACAAATTCATCAACCTACTATAAGTGGTTGTGAGATAAAACAAGGTTATTTCAGATCACTAAATATGTTGGGACAAAGAAAATTCTCGTGGTCAATAATGAAAGTGTTAGAGGTGGAACAACTCTAAAGGACAATGAGTTAAAGACAATTCCACATAGGTGACATCTATACACCCCATGGACAAAACCATGGAAACGGTAAAGGTCATGACAAGAGTCGAAAAGGGTTTTACAATTTTTGGAGTAGAAATGCAACTACTGCCTAAAAGATAATGGACAATATAAGAAGAAAAACTGCAATAATAATTGCTCAAAAAAAAAGAAAAAAAAAGAACAAGTTGAAATGAACTATATCAGATTAACCTTAAGATTGATTGAGCATAAGTTTATTTGAAATTTAAGTATTAAATTAATTTCATCTGCTGATGTTAAACCGGATATATAACCCTTATTGATGTAAAGAAATACATAAGAATTACAAATACGAAACTCTCAATATTCTCCGTTCCGTGTAGGAATGTATCGAGGAGAACTTGAGTGTTTTTGTGGGAATCCCACACAATATAAAGAGCTAAACTAATATTTATTTTACTTCATAACTCCTCCAACCAAAATACTTTGACGATGAACTGTCACCTCCTTAATGCCTAATGGCATAGAATTAATAGTCACAAAAGCAATATGTTAATAGAACCTTGTTGAGATATTCATATAAATTGGAAATCATAATATAAGAATGGAAATGTGTATATATGTACATCAACTCTAATGATATGAAAGGAACATATATTAGAGAAATAAATGTGTCAAACTAGTAGATTATCTAGGTCATTAAATCACATTTTGTCACCAATAAAGAACTTTGGGACAATGATTGTTAGTCCCGGAAGGGAGATGGCTAAGCTAGTAAGAGTTTGTACAGGGGGGGGGGATGAATACAAACACACAATTTTTTGCTCTCTTTAAATTTTTTAATATAAATATTAAAAATTTACACACAGAAGTTTGTTGCGGAAAAGAATAGACAACCTATTCTAACAAACTTAAATAACAGTAATTAACTTATACACACAGGAAGTTAAAATAAGACTGTTAGCGCACACAGCTTTGGCGAAATCAAACAAATACTTTCAGAGAAGATTTGTTGAAGACGTGAGATTTCTGGGAAGGACTTCATCTCCTTTTATAGTGCCCATGCAAGGGATGCAAGTGGACAGCTGTCAAGGATTGATTAGCTGGAAGTTTATCTGATGGACAAAGTAAGAGGCCACTCCCTTTGTACTAGATTAATGGATGAACCATTCTTTATAGCACGTAATGTCACATAACTTTATCTACTTTTCTTCATGCTCTGAGAAGTCCCATCAAACCTTTTAGCTAGAAGACAAACATCCCTTTTATAAGAATAAAAGAGAATGTTTAAATTTAAGGTTTGGTGACCAAGTTCTTGTAGCCCACGTATCTTGCAATTGTTGTGAGTAAGAACTTTATCTCTTGAAATTGCTAAGTGATACATGAAGCCATGTATCATATCGGTGGATACTTTGTAAGGATGGAAATGATAAGTGTACACTTTGCTTTTGCTTGATAAACTTCATCTTTCACTAAGTGTTGAAAGTGTACATCCTTGTGACTTGATATCACAGCCTTAGAAAATATACCTGCAATTTCGGTGACCAAGATTGTAATGTCGGTAACCATGACTTCAAACTTGATGTCCTCATCTTGTATTGATGTCATAGTACTTTGATAACTTTTAAGTGTACCATCGGTGACCCATGGTGACTCAACAATCTTGACTTTGGCAATGGTCTGAATATTAAAGTTAGTTGTCACATCAAAAATTCCACATTTTGATGTACAACCCTTAGATTGAATAGTCTTTGACTTTTCAATACTTGAAGTATATTTCAGACCTTCAAAAGACCCTGTAAAAGATCAAACAAATAATAGAGAAGGTTCATCACCAAATCATCGGTGACACAACAATCTCCCCCTATTTGATGATGATACCTATAAGTTAGAAAAAAAATACTTTTGACCATTTCTATTTTTCTTTTGGGTTCTTTTGACTCAGATTTCTTTTTTTTTCTTTTTTTTTTTTGACTGAGTATGTACAGTATGTATGAAAAAAAATTATGTCCAACATATGAAAAAAAAAAAAATTACATATATACCAAGCATCCGGGTACTTGAAGGGAATTGTTGCAGCATCTCTACTCTTGAGTTCATTGAAGATTAAATTGTAGAGAATTCCTTCATCTTTGCTACAGAGGACCACACTTCGAATTTCTTGAAGGAAGCTGCTATCGGCAGGGGAATATTGGTAGCCTTAGAAGAAACATTTGTTCCTAAGATCATGTTTAGAGAATATACCATATTCTGGAGCAGTGATGATGGTTGTTGCTAATTGAACTAGCAAGGTTGGATTTGATAGATCAAAAATTTGAGATATCATGAATGCTTCCTTGTGGAATGGGAGAGAGAAGAATCCAGTCTGCATCGGGGTTAACATTTTGTCTGTCTTTGATTTTCTCCCCCTCAACAATTGCTTTCGCCTCATTCTTCTTAGAATCACTTAGATGCTCCCCCTCAACTGATATCTTATCACTTAGAAGATTTCTACCCTTTCAACTGAAATCTCTTTTTGAGAAAATTTCTTCTTCTCTGTTGATTTCTCATTTTCCTCCTCAGCTTATAATACTTTAGCCTTAGTAGATTTCTTGAGAAGATTTCTTTTCTCCTCTCAGATGCATGAGGAGGATTTCTTCTTCTCCTTCTCAGCTTACAATACTTTAGCCTTAGTTGATTTCTTGAGAAGATTTCTTTTCTCCTCTCAGCTGCTGTTGATTTAGCCTTATCAGGAACTTTGAATTTTCTCCCCCTCAGCGGCTGAGGGGAGAAGATGAGTAAATGAGGTGAGAAGGTGGAACAAATTTGGGGAGTCCACCAGAGGGATAAATAAGCTATCAGAAATAAAAATAAAAAATTATTTTTATTTTTATTTCTCAAACCCATATATCGGAGAGTTCACTAGGTGGAAACATTTCTGCCAGAAGGAGATATTGGTGAACAAGAAAAATGGGAGTCCCTACAATTCGACCAGTTTCGCCGAATCTTCATATAGATGTGCAAGGTCATCAAGATCATAGATCTTGGGTGCAAGGCTGTGAAGTGACAAAAATAGTCCTTGGATTGGGAAGGTTCCAAGTCATCCTTATCAACCAAAGAGAATGTTGAAGAGGGTTTAGTGAGGGTCCCCAAAAATACAATCAGGTCCTTTTAAGAGGGCATGAAGGAGCTAGGTGAGTTTTTAAAGGATTCCCTGGGTCCAGTAGGGAGAATTTCAACACTCACCAATTTTTGGGAATCAGTGTGTGGCTTGTGAGTATTTGATCATTGAGGTTCCCTAAGTCTCTTTGAGGAGAACTTGGGGGGGGGGGGGTTTTGGAACTCCTCCGCTTCTTAAAAAGGATATTGGCTTGGGTAGATACCGAAGGCTTTTTCGGTATCGTAGCCGTAGAAGCAGGCGCGGAGGTGGAAATGGTAGAAGATTTATGAGTCGGAGAGAGAAGTTTGTGAGCAAAATTTGTGGAATTTTATGCTCATGAGATCAGAGAGAATAAAGAGTGAAGGATATTAAGTATCCAAAAATAGAGAGAGAAACATCAGAGACTTTGGAGATTTTTGAAAGAGAAAGGATTGAAGAATTTTGACAGTCAATAGATGGACATTTTGACAGTAAACAATCAGGAGCTTGTTTTGACAGTCAAAGATAGGTGGGTATTTTGACAGACAGAATTCAAAGAGTAGTTTGACAAAATTATTGGAGGGAATTTAATCATGACAGAAATTAGAGAGAATTTTAACAGCAAGAGAATTCGGAGAGATATTTTGACAAAGATATATAGGGAATAGTATATATGAGGAGAAATTTCAAGAAATAGAATATTTTAGGAATTTTAGCTGTCCAAACTCTGAGAGAGGGAGATAAATAAAATTTCAAGATATGAAATTTTGGAGGGATGTTAGTTGTCTAAAATCGGGGAGTCAAAATTCAGAGTATGAATTTTGGGGGTTACCGAAAATTTTGGAGAGTACCAAAATTTTTGTGATTGAAGTTTCAAGAAAGAGACATTGAAAGTTTTGGAAAGTAGGAGAAAATTTTGAAATTTTTAATTTTTTTTATTTTAAATTTTTTTTTTTGTCGGTGACAACAGCAACATCGGTGGCTGACGTCAGCATGTCGGTGGCTGACGTCAGCATTTTTTTTTCGGAAAAAATTTTAATTTTAATTTTTATTTTTGGGGTCGGTGACAACAACGTCGGTGGCTGACGTCAGCATTTTTTTTTAAAAAAAAATTTTTTAAAACTTTTTTATTTAAAACTTTTTTTAAATAAAAAGAAATATAAATATTTTGAAAAAATAAACTTTTATTCGAAGAGTGGAGATTGGAGAAATCACTATCCGTACTTATTATAATATATACAAATATATAATGATTTTTTTTTATATTTTTTAAATTTAGAGATTGAAGGAATGACATACCTAGTTTTCCAATCAGAAATTTGATTGACTTCATCCAATGATTTTGTGCATAGATCGGTAAGTTGAAAGTCAGAATGAGTGGGGTCTTATAACCATGAGGTTGTTTCACATAGACTTTTTCTTGCCTTTGTCTTTTTGTTTATCCACCTCAGAGCTAACATCAATGTTGACATCTTCATCCAGTCAGACACTAGACTTCTCCCCCTGAGTATCGGCGCCTGTGAATTTAGTATCCTCTTCTTGAGCTATTTTGAGCACATTTCTTTGGTCAAACTCAAGTTGAGCTTTTACTGCTTCTTCCCTTTCAGCTTTAGCCTTTTTCATCTTTTCTTCTTCAGATTCTTCGGTCAAACTCAAGGGTTCGGGCACTGACTCCCTCCCCCTCAATTTTTGCTTCAATTATCTCGGTGACCTGGGGTTCGGTTACATCATCGGTGGCTGTGGCTGCAGCATCGGTGTAGTTGCTGGATCGGTGGTTGTAGCTGCAGCATCGGTGGATGGAGGAGCAACTAGAACATCGGTGGATGGAAGAGCAGCTAGAATATCGGTGGATGGAAGAGCAGCTAGAACATCGGTGGATGGAAGAGCAGCTAGAACATCGGTGGATGGAGTCACATCGGTGGATGGAATCACATAGGTGGATGGAGTCACATCGGTGGATGGAGTCACATCGGTGGATGGAGTCACATCGGTGGCTGGAGTCACATAGGTGGATGGAGTCACATCGGTGGCTGGAGTCACATAGATGGATGGAGTCACATCGGTGGCTGTAGTCACATAGGTGGATGGAGTCACATCGGTGGCTGTAGTCACATAGGTGGCTGGAGTCACATCGGTGGCTGGAGTCACATAGATGGATGGAGTTACATAGGTGGCTGGAGATGGAGAAGCAACAACTTTCTTGTTTTTCTCCCCCTCAGTGGTTGAACTCTTGAAACCCACTGAAGAGAGAAAGATCTTAATCCTTTCAACATCAGAACCCACAACATCAACCTTTCAACCCTTTGAAGAACAAATCTATCCTTATCCTGAAAGAAGAAATTACCAACATCAAGTTCAACCGTTGGAGAGGAAGTTGGTATCTTGTCAACCTTTGTATGAAGAGTTGCAAGAGATTCCAAAAATGCTTTCTGATTGACAAGGATAGAAGCAATATCGGTGGCTTGCTGAGTAGAGGCACTTCGAAGTTCTCTGATAGAAGAAAGCACAGAATCTTGGCTTGAGAGAAGCCCTTTGCTGAAGACCAAAGACATCCAAGTGCAGGAGATCTAAGCATGTCATGAGAGTTGGGTGACTCACCGACAACTCTTCAATGCTAGATCTAAGAGTAGTAGAAAGAAAGGCCATTCTTTCCATTTCCTTAGTTGCATGATCTTCCAGAACTTCCACCTGGCGCATAGTAGCACGAGTGAAACTGGTGAAAGCCTTGATAAGATCATCTCCCTGTTGAGAGGACATGTGAGCAGATGGTTGAGGCTTTGGTGGCTGATCATCTTCATCATCACTAGAGGAATAATCCACCAAACCTGGGTGTCATGCACTCTCATGTGGAGTGTGGAAAATGAGTTGTGAGAGCTCAAGGGGTGGTGAAGAGACACCAGGGATGGGAGACTCCAAGTCATCTTCATCAACTAAGGAAAAAGTTGATGAAGGTATAATAGGGATATCCCTTTGTACAACCATGTCCTTTTGAGAGGGCATGGAGGAGCTGGGAGTGGCTAAGTGTTTTTTGGGTTTATAAGGTGACGTCGGTGAGTGAGAGAAATGGTTGCGACCGTCGATGGGTGAGTGTGTGTGAGAGAGAGAGAGATCGGTGGCTTGAGAGAGAGGTTAACCGCGGTGGATGATGACGGTGGTTGTTGTCGGCGGATGGTGACGGTGACTCCCGGTGGTGATGTCGGTGACATCGGTGGATGGCAACGATCGTTGGTGGGAGGATCGACGGTGAGATGTCGGTGGCTCAAAGGTGGGGACACCGGTGGATAGGTGATGGTGGCTTGTGGTTGTATGGTTTTAGAGAGAGAGGTTTTATGAGAGAGGTGAAAGAGGTGTTTGGGAAGGAGAGAGAAGGGTGCCACGTCGGTGAGTCCACTCACCGACATTATATATATATATATATTTATTATTATTATTATTTTTTATATATATATATAAACACATATATAAATATTATATAATATATATAATAGTTTGTATTTATCATACCTAATTCACCGATGAGGAACTTGAACCTTGCTTCATCAAGGGGCTTTGTGAATAGATCAGCTAATTGATACTCAGTGGAATAAAGTGAAGTTCCACATCACCTTTAGAAACATGATCTCTTATAAAGTGATACCTGATATCAATGTGCTTAGATATTGAATGAAGCACTGGATTGTGGCAATGGCTATTGCACTTGAGTTGTCACACAATATTGGGATCTTTGAGAAAATCTGATTATAGTCACACAGCTGATTTTTCATCCACAATATTTGTGCACAACCACTTCCAACAGCCACATATTCTGCTTCAGCTGTAGAAGTAGATACCAAATGTTGTTTCTTACTTGACCAGCTCACAAGCTTTCCACCAAGTAATTGACAGCTTCCAGTAGTACTTTTTCGGTCTATTTTTGAACCTGCAAAATCAGAATCAGAGTACCCGATGAGATCGAAACCTGAGTCTTTGGGATACCAAAGACCCAGATTTATGGTACCCTTCAGATACCGAAAAATCCTTTTCACAGCAGCTAGATGTGATTCTTTAGGATTTGCTTGGTATCGAGCACACAGACAGGTAGCAAACATAATATCAGGTCTACTTGCAGTAAAATAGAGAAGAGATCCTATCATGCCTCTATAATTCGTGATATTAACAAAAACACCATCAGGATCAGAATAAAGTCTAAGAGGAGGAGCCATAGGAGTTTTCATGATAGAGCAAGTATCAAGTTGAAACTTTTTCAGTAGGTCTTTAATGTATTTTCTTGCAAACCAAGAAAGAAAATTAACTCCCCCATCATGCTCATTTCATACTCTTTTTGCATGAGGGAGCTGAACTCATCACACAAGGATTCATCGGTGGATCCAAAAATAATATCATCAACATAAGTTTGAACAAGAATGATATTACCTTGTGATTTCTTGAAGAAGAGAGTGTTGTCAACTTTGCCTCGTATATACTTATTTTTAAGAAGATAGACTGAGAGAGTATCATACCAGGCACCAGGAGCTTGCTTCAGTCCATACAGAGCTTTATCTAGCCTATACACATGATATGGATGGACTGGATCTTCAAACCCAGGTGGTTGCTTCACATACACTTCTTCATCTAGCTCACCATTCAGGAAGGCACTTTTGACATCCATTTGGAACACCCGAAAATTCTTGTAAGCTGTGTGGGCAAGAAATATTCGAATAGCTTTCAGTCTGGCAACAGAAGCAAAAGTTCCATCGTAGTCAATTCCTTCCTCTTGCCGATATCCTTGAGCAACCAACCTTGCTTTATTTCTTATAACAGTTCATTCTTCATCTATCTTGTTTCAGAACACCCATTTTGTTCCAATAATAGTTTTGTTAGATGGACGACGAACTAACTTCCATACTTTGTTTCTCTCAAATTGTGAGAGTTCTTCTTGCATGGTAATTACCCAGCTAGGATCAGCTAGGACTTCATTAATCAACTTAGGCTCTACAATAGAAACAAAGTTAACATACAAGAATAGGTTGCTGATGCCTCTTCTTGTCTTTACACCAACTTGAGAATCACCAATGATTTGACGTATTGGATGATCCATGGTCCATTTTAGTGTAGGAGGCAAGGGAGGAGATATAGAAGAAGATGAAGTAGGCATTTGAGATGGTGAGGGTAGGTTAGTGGGAGATATGGAGTTTTGGTGGGTAAGGTCTTCTATAGAGTTAGTTTCAGGAGGTGGAGAAGAAGGAGAGGGTTCTGAAGATAAGGTGGTGTTTATGGGAGGCTGAGAAGGGTTGTTATCTGGAGGATTGGGTAGAGAGGAAGATGAAATTTCACCAACACATGAGTTTATCCATAAGTTTAGTTCTTCTTCATTACAAGATAATGAAGATGTTTCAAACTCATCAAACTTCACATGCATGGATTCATCTATGCATTGCCTTCTTAGGTTGTAGATTCTGAAGGCTCTTGAGGAGAGAGAATAGCCCATAAAAATTCCATCATCAGACTTCGGACAACCAGCTCTTTGTTGGAAAGTTTGTTCAAGGTTTTGAAGTTTAGATGAGAGAACCTTTTATGCCACAGCCAACTTTGTTTGGCTAGTTCTTGAGAGAGGAGACACACAACTTCTCCAATAGCATTTTCTTTCATGTTGATGATGTAGACATCATTCATTCGGGTACCTGCTAGTACAACTTTATTCTGCATATCAAGGACCAAGCAAACACATAGTTGAAAGGTGACCTTATATCCCAAGTCACATATTTGGCTGATGCTCAGTAAGTTGTACATTAGCCCTTCAACATGAGCTACTTTAGAAAAGTTGATGGTTCCATTTGATATGGTACCATAGCCTCTGGTGACACCTTTCCCATTTCCTCCAAAGGAAACAGTAGGTCCTTTTTCTTTTAAGAAATTAGAGAGAGAGAATTTTTTCCGGTCATGTGCCTTGAACATCCGCCGTCCATGTACCATATATGATCTTTGTTTGGTATCTGCACTCATAAACAAATTTAGACTTTTGGTACCCATTTTGAAGTGGGTCCTTTTGGATTAGAAGGCATTTTATTCTTACAAATATCAGAATCCTTAGGGCAATGTTTTGCTGGATGGAGGGTATTGCCATAGTTATAACATTTCTTTAAAGAAAAGGCCCTATTAAAGTCCATGTTGTCAAAACTTTGAGCATCAGTTGAAGAATGAGAAGTAGAGGGGTGACCAACACCTGGTCTTGGTCCAAGAATACCTTTATTAGGATTTGGTGATTTCTTTAAGTTGAGAGAGCGAGGGATGAAATCAGTAATCACTTGAGATTTTCTTTTGAGAAAATCTTTTTGAGTTGTGACAAGCAGGAGTAGTCGGTGACTTGTGAAAGTCCCTTGACTCATGAAGACTCAAAGAGCTTAAAAGCTTTTGCATGGATTTAGGAGAGGAAGAAGAAGAACTTGGAATTCTTAAAGGTTCAGTGGAAACTTCTTTTGCTTTTACAAAGACTCCAAACTTTTTGGAGTTTGATTCTACTTTTAGCATATCTAGAAGATTTATAGAATGAACGGAGGTAGAATCTTCAGATGAGTAACCAAAGAGATCATCATCGTCATCAGACAAGAAGCCAACAAGAAAGCCTTGACATTCAACAGAAGGAGGAATAGGGTCAGAAGATTGAAAATCATCTTTTCCATATCCAAGTCCAGTCTTGTCCTTGCTGGAGATTTGATCTTGAAGAATTCTTTCAAGATCTTTAGAAGATTTGGTCCATTTAGACAGAACCTCTTGTTCTCTTTCAAGAGTGTTGGAGATTTTTGATTTTTCTTCTGAAAGACTATCATTTAGATACCTTAGGTTTTCTAGATCAGCTTTCATTTTATCAAAATCTTTAAGTTTAGAGAAACAAGACAGAAGTTGATCAGTTAAACATTTTATATGAATATCAGCCTTTTTTTCTGATCCTTTAAGTCATAGAAGTCGACAGTTAAAGAATCAAAAGCATCAGCTTTTTGATCATTGGAGAGAAAGGTGAAGGGATGTACCTGAGGCTTTGTTCCTGAACTTGATTCCTCAGTAGATACAAGAGCAGTGCAAAGTGTCTTTTCCATTTCTTCTATTTCATCAATCTTGGCTATTAGACACTTTGTGACATACTCACTGTCACTCTCAGAGGTTTGCTCATCTTCCCAGCATACTGTTTCAGCAACCAAGGTTTTTCCTCTGTTTTGGTTCTTTTCTTTTTCTCTTCTGTACTTTGCTTTGTACTTTTTGTACCCAGAGATTTCTTTAGAAGAGTCAGGACTTTCCTTGGAGAGATGGCTACTTCTCTCTTCAGACTTTTTAGAAGCTGATTTGGAGAAGTCATGGCCAGAAGAAGAAGGAGAAGAAGTTTTGAATTTAGAGAAAGATTTAGATCTGCATTCAGAAGCAAAGTGACCTTTCTTCCCACAACTGAAGCATTCTTCATTGGATTTGTCGGAAAAAGGTTTTTGAGAGAAAGATTTTCTTTGAAATCTAGGACGGTTAGAAGAAAATCTTTTGTTTTTAAGGTTTCCAGCAATCATTGCCATACTATCAGAAAGTATGTCAATGGCAGAATCCTCACCTTCATTATCAGCTGCACTATAGTAAGTATCTGATAGATGAGATGATTCTTCCTTAGGGTTACCTTCAGAATCAGAAGAAGAAGGGTAAGTAATTCTAGGTACACAGGAAGAAGATTTAGAATTACTTATTAGAGCAATAGAAGAAGATTTATTATCTTTTATAAGAGACTTTCTTTGGTTCTTGGTTTGCTCATAATGAAGAAGAGTCCCATAGAGAGAAGTTAAAGGCATCACATCAAGATCCTTGGTTTGCTTAATGCAAGTACATATGGTTTCCCAGAAGTCTGGGAGGCAATCCATGAACTTGCAGAGAACTTCTTCATTATCATAAACTCTTCCAAGAACCTTAAGATCATTTAGAAGACAGTTAAAACGATTGAAGTAGACAGATAGGGATTCTCCTTTCTCATGGGAGAAGAGTTCATACTTTCTAACAAGACAGATCCTGTTAGATTTCTTCACTTCTTTAGTGCCTTCATATAAGACACCTAGAGTATCCCACATCTCTTTAGCAGAAGAAAGATTTACAAGAGAGTGATATACTTCATCAGGAAGGGATAGAGCTAGAGCTGATTTAATTTTAGTATCTAGAGCAACCAGGCGTTTATCATCTTCATTATACTTATTTAAGGCTTTGATGATATACCTTCCTGTTTTGTCACT
Organism: Silybum marianum; assembly: GCA_036898165.1. NCBI lineage: Eukaryota > Viridiplantae > Streptophyta > Magnoliopsida > Asterales > Asteraceae > Silybum > Silybum marianum. Next base: position 25,045,206 of record CM072529.1, read on the forward strand.
CTTATCCTCATCAGACTCTATATCCTTTCCTTTAGTATCTTTTTGTGGACCATAGCGAGCCCAGACTTTAAGAATTAAAGGTTCCTCATTTAAAATGATGGGATACCTGCAATTAATCCCTTCTAGAAAGAGTAGCATGCGATTTTTCCATAACCCAAAATTACTTGGGTTGAACCTTGGATGTTTGGCCAAGGATCCTAAATCGTATGTGCTACTGGAAGAGGTTTGCATGGTACCATCATTTGAGGAAGTAGCAGCCATCACAGATCTGGTTTATGAGATTAAACCAACTGCTCTGATACCATTTGTTAGTCCCGGAAGGGAGATGGCTAAGCTAGTAAGAGTTTGTAGAAGGGGGGGGGGGGATTAATACAAACACACAACTTTTTGCTCTTTTTAAATTTTTTAATATAAATATTAAAAATTTACACACAGAAGTTTGTTGCGGAAAAGAATAGACAACCTATTCTAACAAACTTAAATAACAGTAATTAACTTATACACACAGGAAGTTAAAATAAGACTGTTAGCGCACACAGCTTTGGCGAAATCAAACAAATACTTTCAGAGAAGATTTGTTGAAGACGTGAGATTTCTAGGAAGGACTTCATCTCCTTTTATAGTGCCCATGCAAGGGATGCAAGTGGACAGCTGTCAAGGATTGATTAGCTGGAAGTTTATCTGATGGACAAAGGAAGAGGCCACTCCCTTTGTACTAGATTAATGGATGAACCATTCTTTGTAGCACGTAATGTCAGATAAATTTATCTACTTTTCTTCATGCTCTGAGAAGTCCCATCAAACCTTTTAGCTAGAAGACAAACATCCCTTTTATAAGAATAAAAGAAAATGTCTAAATTTAAGGTTTGGTGCCCAAGTTTATATAGCTCACGTATCTTGCAATTGTTGTGAGTAAGAACTTTATCTCTTGAAATTGCTAAGTGATACATGAAGCCATGTATCATATCGGTGGATACTTTGTAAGGCTGGAAATGATAAGTGTACACTTTGCTTTTGCTTGATAAACTTCATCTTTCACTAAGTGTTGAAAGTGTACATCCTTGTGACTAGATATCACAGCCTTAGAAAATATACGTGCAATTTCGGTGACCAAGATTGTAATGTCGGTGACCATGACTTCAAACTTGATGTCCTCATCTTGTATTGATGTCATAGTACTTTGATAACTTTTAAGTGTACCATCGGTGACCCATGGTGACCCAACAATCTTGACTTTGGCAATGGTCTGAATATTAAAGTTAGTTGTCACATCAAAAATTCCACATTTTGATGTACAACCCTTAGATTGAATAGTCTTTGACTTTTCAATACTTGAAGTATATTTCAGACCTTCAAAATACCCTGTAAAAGATCAAACAAATAATAGAGAAGGTTCATCACCAAATCATCGGTGACCCAACAATGATGCATATATGTTTCGATATGACCACGTGAGACACCATGGTCATGACATAATGATCTATGTATTGAAAAATACACATTGACACATTCTTTTTCGAGTGAAAGGCAAAATGAGTTAATTAACTAAATTGCAAGTTGACTTCTACAGCACAAGAAGTAACACCAACATCATAATAAGCCCTCTCAAATACCTAGAATTTTAATAAACCCTGATCATTAGCCAAGACAGGAATGAGACCATCCTAAAGCTAAGGACATAATAAAAAAATATTCCATTCTTACAATGAATAACAAGGTAATATTTATGGACATAAAAAACCAGAATGCGAGCCATTAAAGTATTTTATGGTTCTGGTTTCGACACAATGAACGCATGTTGCATTATTGTCCACATTAAATGCTCCCTTTTTACATCATAAGGATTTGATAATTATTGCAATCAATGTAGAGTTTTCTATACCCCGTGTGTATGTATAAAATGGTCTCATAGAAGTTATCATCATAAGAATATAGATGGTATATAGGGAATTGGTTATGTGCATCAATTAACCCGCATTTTCCTGGGGTTATGCAAATATTACATGCAGCCTTACTTATTTGTTTTTAGACCCACTACTAGCCAACCAGTATCATGCGTACCAGTTGGTAACTGGATATAAGCCTGATATTTTACATTTACGCAGGTTTGGTTGTGTAGTACATGTGCCAATTGCGCCCCCACAGCGCACCCAAATGGGTCCTTAAAAACGATTTAGTATAAGTTGGATACGAATCCATAACAATTATCCGCTAATTAGAATCCTTGACGGGTGATCTCTTTATCGCTAGATAAGCGAGTTGTCACTTTGATGAGACAGTCTTCCCGTCGTTAGGGGAGATAGGAAAAAAGATTTTCCATGGGAACGACTGGAAGTGTCATCGAATATTCCCATCATGTCTCAATTTGATCCCCAAACTTCACAAAGTAAAATTAAAGTCAAACGAATCAGACTCGATACATGATACGTTTAATGTTATTCTACAAGTGACAAGATCGCATATACCAGCTGCAAATATATTCGTAAGGATAAAAGTCCCCAAACAAGGGCACAACGCCACTGGAAAGCGCGTTGCAATCACACATGGTGGAGGTGTGGTTGAGGTCGTGGCTCCCAAAAGGAAATGGGGGAAGCTACTTGGTTCGATAGATACTCATCTAAAGGAAAATAAGAGTAAGGCATAACTATTTATCATCAATACATAAACCTCTCATGAGATTATCTCTGACTAAAACTATGTCTATGAATCATTACTGGAGGACGCTCCGAAGTTAATATTTGATTCCAGAGATCAAATAAATCTCAAATAAATTATGAAAGTGCATACGAGTCGATGGATAGATCGTACATACTCATTGATGATATTCACATATATTGTTGCTCGTGAGATGATAGAGCACTATGACATCGAACCATGCTCAGTTTAAAAATGTCAACAAAGAGCAAATTGACCTAATAGAAGCAATCCAGGATAATTACATTTGACGAATACACGGGTATTTGGTCTGGTAATGCTAACCCACCAAGTGTAAAGCCCGTAGGACATAGATAATTCATTTGTCAGAAAAGCGTAATGAGAATAATTAAGTCATGATGTATAAGACTCTCCTTTGGCACAAGGTTTCTCACAGCGCCCTGGATTGATGACGAGAAGACTTGCTCTCTCGTGATGGACGCTATAACGTTCTGCTAATTAATTAGCCTAGTAATTTCCGAAGGACGGGAAATGCAGCTCATGAATGTGGTTACTACATATCTCTATGGGGATCTAGATTAAGAGATATATAAAAGTGTTTAATGACATTATATTAGTAGAAACCACGAAATGCGTTCTCCATGAAATTGAAACGCTCATAGGCGGATATGGATACCTGCCTAAAAGAATACTTCATTGGGAAGGGATATAAGAACGATGAACTGTGCCCCTGCGTATTTATAAAGAAAACGAGTTCTAGATGTGCTAATGAACATAATAAATACCCTTGATGAAATAAGAGAAACTTTATTCTATTCAAAATCTGAATTTGAGATGAAAGATCTTGGGAAAACTTGGTTTTATGTATCTATTTAATCTAGGACACCGAGTTTGTGATATTAATTCACCGATCGCATATGTCTAGAAAATAATCAGGCGATTTAATATGGACAAAGCGCATCTGGCTAGCACTCCCATGCTCGGTCGAAGTGTTGGATAAAAGGAAAGATTCATTTCGTCTGAAGGATGATGACGAAGAGGCTTTGGGAGCTGGAATTCCCTATTTGAGTGCAATAGGCGCATTATTGTACTTAGAATAATACACTTGACCGTATTTTATATCTCTCAATGAACTCGTTAGCTAGATTTAGCTCAGCGCCAACGCAACATCATTAGAATGATATCAAATTAATCTTTTGGAACCATTGATGTGGGCTTATACTTCCCTTACAAAGAGTAAAATAGGATTGATAATAGAATTTCAATACCTACGTTGAATGGATAAGGGTGATAACACAAAGCATATTATGCTTTAAGTTTATATACAATCAGCAATAACAAACTCTCATATATATTTGAGTGAATCAAGCAAAATGCAAGGAGAATGTGACTTACTTGGTTACCAAATCATTAACTAAAATCATATTTGGGAAACATATAGAAATTATTGGAATACTGAGACTTTCCAAACTCCCTTGATTAATGTACAAATCAGGGGGAGTAGTAGACAAAAGGGGGAGTCTACTATATGTGTAGTATTGGTATGTTGTGCTCTTTCCTTCACCCAAGGTTTTATTTTTCCCATTAGGTTTTGTTCCTTGGTGTAAGGTTTTAGTGAGGCAACAGTTTATATACCATTTTGTTTTCTTAACTCTCATGATTAATGTAAGAATCTGAGAAATTATTAGACTAAAGAAAAAACTGGTGCATTGTACTCTTTCCTTCGTCCTATTTTTATTTTTCCCACTGGGTTTTTATTTTGGCGTAAGGTTTTAACGAGGCAACAGTTGTGCACCATCACTTCTTTGACTCGGCACAAGGGGGAGTGTTGTAGGATAAATTTGCCATCGTCTAATGGATATGACGATATAGATAGAGATAAACATATTACAGATAGGTTAGAACTGATGGTTATCTAATTGTAACGTATCCCTATTTAAAGGGCTTATGATTAATGAGAATTACAGATCTCTTCTCTCTCTTTCTTGTTGTTCTATATTGTTTTTCCTTTAACATATATATATATATATATATATATATATAAGACCCAAATAAAATAAAATACAATTTTCTCAATTTGTGACAATTTCCCTCAAAATGCAAGCCTACTTTGGTTAAATTATATAAAAATAGAAGTTTTATATTTTAAACACTAAAACTATATATTTTATATAGATTGGGTATAAATTAGAGCATTTGGCACTATATAGGACGTTTCAGATAATTACAGGTCGGAACCCGGACTTTTTAAGCAACTACCGGAAACTATAGAAATTTTTCGGCCAATCTAATCTAACTAACTCCCAATCTTATAACTAATATAAAATAACACTAATATAAACTTAATAAGAGCTAACCTGGAAGCTCAAATTTGACAGTTGTCACAGTCTCCTAATAGAGAAATTTCGTCCAGAAATTTAATGACTGTTACTGCCAATGGATTCCTTTGCAAACAAATGCGGATATTTAGCTTTCATGAAATCTTCTCGTTCCCAAGTATACTCTGTGCCATGCTTCGAATTCCAGCGAACTTTTATGATAGGAATTTTACTGCGTTTCAGCTGTTTGACTTCTCGGTCAAGTATTTCGATTGGTTCTTCAATGAAGCGTAATCGATTGTTAATCTGAACATCTTCCAAGGGTAGAACTATTGTTTCATCTATGAGAAATTGAAACGATATCTTGTTGAGAAAAAACCGAGTGGATGGGAGAGGTGTGCAATTGCGTCTCTGGGTCCAAGAAGACTTCTTCAATACGTGAGGTAAACGTATTACCTCTGGTAGTAGTTGTGGCTACCCCGTGGGAGTAAACGGGTTTGATAGAACCTCTATGTTCTTCTGATTCTATCTCACGTCTCTCACCATAATCTTTTAACGTCGACTACGATGAATTTGTTTCTGAAGAGGAGATGTCTGTAGATATATGACGACTTGGATATTAAGAACCATTAATCTCATCATCTTCATTCAAAAGGAAGTGTTTGCCGCATCTGTTGTTTACAATCCTCAACCTCTGTTTATCTTCGAAGACTATGAGTATGGATACCTATAGTGGATCATTCTTGCGGTCTTTCATGGAGTTGTATTCAACAAACAATATGACTATGTGGTCATTATCTGGAATGAGCTAGCAGATCTTGTACGTGCAAACTCAACAAAACAAGCGAGGAAACTTATTCCTTTTCAAAGGTTCTTACAGTTGATTATCCGATCCATCATCCGGTCCAATCTACGAATTCCAAGACGTTTGGATGCAATTATTGGTCCAGAAGTAGAGATGCATCATCTGAAGAGTCATGGCGAGGTGGATGATGTTGAAAATATTATGCCAATAACAGAAGCACTTTTGAACTATGCTGATTACATTGTAGAGTGCGTAATAGAATATAGGCAACTTCATAATCCTACGGTCCAGGTAGAACCAGAGGGATCTCAATGGAGATTTTTAGCTAACGCTGGTGAGGGTTTAGGTCTAGATGAGCAGGTTCAAGAACAAGAGGTTCTTGAACAGGGCATGCAGAGGGAAAATGTAATAGAGAGTGGCCAAGGAGGGGGTATACCTGATCATGCAAGTTCAAGCTCAAATGTTAAACTTTTGTCTAAACCAAGGCTCAATACCAATGAAGCTGGCTTGGTGAATGTTTTGCATCATATACATGAGTGTCATGCCAGCCCGAGCCAGTTATGTAAGCTATAGATTTGGTGAAGTTTGAAGTTGCTACCATACGAGATGAGATGAGATGTCTAGTGGATTTTCTAAGGTTGACAACAGTATAGGCAACTCTGCAAAAGCTCTTCAGGAACATCTCGAGGCAATGAATGAGCGCATCAACGTCTTAGAGTCTACTTGCCAAGCTCATGCCACTACTCATTAAAGGAAGCATGATGATTAAGAAGATCCTTATCACCACGAGGGGGAGAACAAAAGGCAGAGAGTGGATGAGACAATTGATCTTGGTGACATCCCAACAACAACCAATGAACAACAGGTTGAGCAAACTGTAGAGGAAGATGCTCAATTAGAAGAAGAAGACCATGTTGAACAACTGTTTGAGCAAGATTTGGAGGTTGTTGTGGATACTGATGAAAGGAAAGTAGAGGTCAATGATAGACAAATTGTTGTATATGTACGAATGGTTGAAAGCCGGAGGTAGTGGAAGATGGGGAGGATTTGGAGGATCTTACAATGGCTCAAAACAAAGTGGAAAAAGTTTTGGATATAATGTTTAATGAATTCATAGGTGATGCAGTAGAATATGAGACGTACGACTACTTGAGTGATCTTACAAGAGAAGATCCGGCTGATGAATATCCTTCCACCGTTCAAGCTTTTGAAGCTGAATTAATACAGCTTCATCTGAAACTCAAATTCCAACTACCAATGTTCCAAGAACATCCATGCCCAGACTCAAACCTTGCCCTATTCAACCTGATCAACCTTCTCAACCTCAATCTCAACATGAAAATGGTGAAGGTTTTGGTACTCAAAAGTCGGTTCCATATTTTTAAGAAAGACATAAACTAACACAGCTCAAAGACTTCAATCGAAATTGCCTTATCATGAAGATCAATACGTTGATAGATATGTTCGTAAACTAAGAGCTCTTGGTCAAGGGAAGATGTGGGGTATAAGGAGAGCTAACTCTAGAACAAAGTTTCTATACATCAAAATGTGGGTTAAATATCAAGGGAAGGAGTATGTCTACTCAAACAGTGAGATTATGCATATTTTGGAGGTGTCATCTGCTATTTTGGATCATAACTTTGCTACTATCACTGTAAGAAGAAAGAATATGGCAAGATTTGCAGAGTATAGTTTTTCTGAAGCTGATTTTCCAGAGTTGCATATACAGGATTTGCAGTATTTGTATGAGTATTTCAAGAACTCAGCTCTAAGACCAGGAGACCGAGTCTTTGCATATAAGGCGATTAAGAGATTTCTAAGACCATACTTGGAGTACCTCGTTGTGATTGATTTTCAGCTAGTTTTGGAAAAGGATATGAAGAAGATCAACTTGTTGAAGCCAGCTCCGACAAATGTAATGGCTGAAGGAATTTCACCATTCCTTCTTATCGAAACTCCAGAACTTGGTATTGCTTATAATGATGAAAAAGACCAAGAAAGATTTATGTACTTCTCTGAAGTTGCCAAGTTTTATGATGGAACACTGAAGATGGTCAAGATGCAACTAGAAAATAAGTTGAACAAAGATAACATAACTCAAGTGGAAAAAAAATTTAATGCACCGGCAAGATCTATGGTTACAACGGGATTGGACATGGTGAATGATCGTCTGACACTGAGGATGATTGTCAGGAATTTGGAAGAAGCACTTGGTTTGAGAATTAAACGTAAAAGATTTTCATTTTTTAAAGCCTGAATCCAAAGGGGGAGAATGTAAGGATGGAAAAATGTAATTGTATTCAAGCTTTATTTTTTAGTAGTGTAACTTTGATGTAAGGGTATAAATACCCATGTTCCTTGAAAGAGTTTCATAACTTTGAATGTGAGAAATATATGACATTTGATGTTAACTTTGATGTGTAGCAAATCACAAAAACAATGTTAGAATCAACAATCAAGAGCACAAAATTAGCACAAAAATCTCTCTGTCATATATCTCTTAGAGTCAAATGTTCACAAAATATGAGAGAACTACTTACAAAAAGAAAGTCAAAATGGTATTTATACCGATTACTAAATTTACACATTAAGCCCTTCTACTTTCAACAATTCATATTCTAACAATCTCCCCCTTTGGTGAAAGTAGCACGTCCTTTGAAAGATTGGACCACTTCAGACATGAATTCTGACACTACGTAAACTGAATTCATCTCCTAGATGGCTCTTGTATATCTTGGATGAAGACAAAGCAGGACTTCGAATCTTCTAATTTCATTCTGTAATTAAGCCCTTCTTAAACTGCTTTCAAAGCATCTTTCATTAAAATTCTGTCTCTTCTATTCATTTTCTTTACAGCTTGATCATCTAACTTAAATTTTGGTTCTAAATATAGTTTGATTGTCTTTAACGTTACATCACAGTAACAAGCTATTTCACTGAAACGCATGAAAAGCTTTTTCTGGTTCAACCTTCATAGATCACTCCAAACTCTGGTTATTTTACAACAAACCAAGAAGGTAAACTTCCAATACCATTAAGACTTTGATCTGGCTTCTTCAGATTGAGCTTTGGTTGATTGCTTTCTAGGCCCATTTGAAAATCAAACACATATGAGATGTGATAATATTTGATAAAGTTCAACAACTTATCATATGCCTTGAAATAATCTCCAGTCCGATTTGTCATACTTCTAAAGTTTTTCACCATACCTATCAAGTCATTAAATGATAGATTGACAAAATCAGTTTCGGTAAATTCCCATTGCTTAAAATCTCTCCGATATATAGCAAAATAAGAAATATCATATTCATCATAATTTTTTTTGAAATAGAAGATATATTCATGTAACCTTGATCAGTGTTCACATATGATCTATGCATCCTTGTGTGTTTGAGTTGAAACACATAACGTCGTTCAGTTTGACCCTTCAAATGCAAAATTACCAAAACTTTTGCTTCATGCAATGGAATAATATTTCTGATAAATAAATTCCTTTCAGTATTCTCTAGAAATGGTGTGTAAATTCTTTGAATGCGCCATTGAGATCTTAAATTTTCTGTAGTTCTAATAGGTAGAGGTAAATTCTATGGACGTAATCTTTTTGGAATATGAATTTCCTTCTCTATTGGAACTGGATCATTAACTGCAACTGGATCATTAGACCCTCTGAATACTTCATCATCCTCCCTGATTTGATCATATTCTCCCTCTTGAACAATATCATTACCGTCATAAAGGAACAAGTCTCTTATCTTCTGCCTCACAGATTCTTGAGATAAACATTCTTCAATATTATCCGGAGGAGTATTTAGTAATGAATCAACTAAAATTTGCCCCTCAGTCCTTTTGTTAGTAATCTCAGGCTTTGCAACTTTTGATTCGACATTAGCAAGAATTGGAATAACTGCACCTGCAACATTCATCAGTACCTCACTTAACCCTAAATCCACCATCTCAGATTCAATCATTTCTTGTACTGTATCAATTGAACGGTTTTCTTACAGCTCTGCTTCATGAGTCTGTACATTAACTTCTTGAACATTTAACTTTTCTTGTTCAACTTGGCGCCCTTCCCCCCCTCATGAGGATCTTGATCATCCTGATCCTCATGTCTTCTTTTACTAGCGTCGACCTGAGATTTACAAGATTCCTCTAACACATAAACGCGATCAAATAATTTTGTGAAACTAGTTGAAACAAGAGTAGCTAAATTAGAAAAACCTTTCTGCATATCTTCCCGAAGCCTGTCAATTTCTGTCATGGAAGAACTTGGAGCAGAACTAGAAGTAGATTGTGCAACATGTGCAATCTATAGCCGGAGCAGATGAGTAAGATCAAGATCTTGCTGCTCCAAAGCCACCTGTGCAAGTAAGAATACAACAATGATTTCAATTCATCCAATGATAGATCAGATGGTGGTGGATGGTGGAGTCGTGACAAGAACTACACCAATGTACGGAGGAGGTGGTGCAGAAGAAGGACCTGCAATATTTGGATCAAAAACAACTCTTTTCTGGAAATAAACCCATGTCGTGGTTTAGAGGATTCAACAACTTTAGCTCCGCCAGTCATAACCTCTAAGCTTTGTGCAAACAACCGTTCAATTGTCTGTCGGACTATCTCCATTCGAGTCCTGAAATCATGAACAGAATCGGTCGGGGAAAATTTCTTGGTCCACATAGGATACTAGTTGTAATAACGGTCGAAGCCGTTGTGCTTGTGTTCAGCGGCTGGCATGATGTTAAGACTGCCATGACTTCTACCCTGTCCTTGTGGGGTACCAACGAATGATGGCCTCACTCTGGGTGTTTCGGTTGGGGCACTAAGAATCCCAACAAATGATGTCTGAAACACATACAATGACCTGGGTGGTGTAAAACCAGGCTCTAGATTTGTTGTGTGAAACAAAGAAGTCGACGGCTGGGGTAGAGACCTGTCTGTTTAGAAATTGAATGTGCAGATAGTGAATGTGCTAAATCCCTGTGAGAAACTGAAACAGTAGTATGTTTAGAAACTATTGAGTGGCTGAGGGGGGTGTGCAATTGCATTATAAGCGAACAATGTCTTCTTCAATGCTGGATCGTAATGTATACGTCATAGTAGTAGATGTGGCTGCCTGGGTGAAAATGGTTTGGGAAAGGTATGATATTTCTTTTGCTGACCTTGTCTCACGTTCACCATGTTCTTCTACGTCCCTTACACTCAAGGTTACATTTGATTCTGTTTCAACAAATACTCCCTCATCCACCCTTATATCATCAGATGTTGTTGCAATACTAGAAATAAAATTTGAGACAATAACATTCGGTTCAAGAATTTCTAAATCCATAATGGCAGTATGTGGTTCAGACTCAGTATCTGAACTTTCTTCAATTTGAGGTTGCCGACCAATTTTGTGTGGGATATTGCATACCAAGTGATGATCATCAGCATCATCATCATCATCATCATCATCATCATCATCATCATCATCATCATCATCATCATCATCATCATCATTATCATCATTATTAGCTCCAAGGTCCTTAACTTCATTTACATGACTATCAGCTGGAGAATCAGTTCTCAAAATATCTTTAGGCATAATAGCTATGTCAATATTTTTCAATGAATGATTAGATGCATCCGCTCCTGTACTCCTCTCATTTTCATTATCTCTCTGCACTCCCCAATCAAGAACCCCATGTTCTTGACCCTGCTCTTCTAGACCTAACACCTCATTCATCTCGGGGGGGGGGGGGGGGCATTGTGGGCAGGATCAGCAGGCTCTTGCTGTTCCATCAATGCATGGTCACGCCTATAATCTATGACACTCTCTACATTCTGATCGATATTTGCAAGTAATGCTATTAGCAACGGAATAGCATTAGGATATTGTCCTTGCTGAGGAGGTACAAGAGACCTCATAACCTTTGATGTAGCCATCGGATGGTGTGCACGACACAGATTGTTCTCATTGCCTTCCAACATAATGACAATGAATATTTGTAAATAACCCTGATAAGGAATGTACTTCGGAATCTTTCCTGACGTGCGAATATCAATCAAATCTTGCCAGCTAATAGCAGCAAAATTAATATGACGGTTGAAGACAACCGCATGGAATAACTTAAGAAATGTCGTGTTGCAGCTATACATTCCGGAGAATTTTACCGAAATACATAGATTGATGATGGAAAATAGTGTGTACCAAACCGGTGGTAGATGCTTTCTTTTGAATACGGACGGTTTAGGCAATTCGTTACTGTACCCTAAACTTTGAATATCCAGACACATTTGATCTTCAGAAATGTCTTCCTCAAACTAATCACTTCCTGGATAATGATTTCTCTTTGGTAGCCCAGTAAGTAATGGATTTTGGGTAATTTCAGTCTTGGTTGATAGTGATAGATCATTGCCGTAAAATGTGGATCAATATCAATTGGATGGAACCGTAATGTATTCCAGAACTGTTGTAAGTAGATCAGTGGAACTGTTGCATCTTTTTTTAAAGTAGTGGAAATCGGTCGTGTTTTCAAAATCTCCATAACTACTGGAAATGGACACACCATATAGAAACCTAGTCTGAAATTGCGGTTTTGAAGTTCCTTTTTATCTGAGTCTGCAATCAGTTCAACATCTTGGTTTGCAGCATTCACAGATGGTACTGATGATTTGTGAGAGGCTAAAGGTTGTTCATCATCAGAAAAATTTCCTTGATCTGCCATTATGAACCTGTAAATAAAAAGATTAGAATTTTTTTTTCAAACAATTTTTTTCAAAAATCCTAAGTCTGGAAGCCTTCGGATGACACAAAGAGAGCTTTCTCATGACACTAAGCAAGGAAAGGCTCGGATGGAACTTATCCGAAGGTACAAGGGCTCGGATGAAATATATCCGAGGACACAAGACTTAGAATGAAGTTCAAGGATAAGAGCCTTCAGATGATACTATCCGAGGCTTTTGAATCTTGATGAATGTGTGCTTCATGCGAAGGTTATGAGTATATGAAACCTATGTCATCCGAAGGTTATGAACATAATATCTAAGTGTTCAATTTCCAGATTATTTGAATTTTAAAAGAATACCCATTTTTCAAGAAGTCCAATTTAGTCCAAACTCATAATCAAGACCCATTTGATGTCCAAAACAACATAGAATCAATGAATGTCGAAGAAAAAAATGTTCAAAACCCAAATAATCCAAGACAATCCAATTGAAATCCAAAACTTGAACTATGGGGTTAAATCTGATTGAACATATGTAAAACAAATCTAAGATGGAAATCGAAAAACCACAAACCTTGAATATCGATCTGAAAGAACTCGAAGAACACAGAGTAGTTGAAGATGACAGAGTAGAGAGGGAAAAGTAATATTTTGAAATGTGAAGTGTAAAAAGTGAAATGAAACCGGCGAAAGATTATTTATACTCGAATAGGATAAGGATGTTTGAAATTTTGACATGGACACGTGTCAAAATTTGATTGGACACGAAGGACACGTGTCACAAGATGATTGGGTACGATGACGGTCCGAGCAATGAATAGTCACCATCGCACAACACATATGCGAGGGTGACATCAGCGCTCGGATGCAGCATATGTGAGGGTAATCGAGAACAGTGTCATCCAAGACCCTGCAAAGCTCGGATAAGCTTATCCGATGCTAGGCTAGACTCGGATGAAGGTCATGCAAGGGTTACTGTTCATCCTTGCCCTCGGATAAGGCTTATGCAAGCCCATATAAAGATCATATGACTAATCCGAAGGTGCATGCCTTAGAAAAATTTTGAAAACCTAAAATTTTTGAAATTTTTTAATAAAATTTGAAAAATTTAAAAATTGTTATGTCTGAAAATATTGTATCCGAGATCACAAATATTGAAGACATGAAGGCTAAAATGTAAAGTCAACAAAGTCATTAATTAGGAAGGTTTATCATCAGGAAATGATTGCTTATGTTAAAAGGAAAAGATCTTATTATTAATAAGGCAAGTGAATATTGCCTTATTCTCTACTTTCCTTATAGTAGTTGATCTAGACATATAAATTGAGGTTTAAAGGAAAACTGTATAGAGTTAGATCAGAGAGAGCTTATTAGAGAATAATCATTATAGTCGTGATTTAATACGTTTCACTCCATTCATTGTAACCATGATTATACAAGTGAGATATATGACATATTGAAGTTATTCAATCAATTCATCATGTTCTTTATAGTATTCTTGTTAATATTACACCGTTACCTGATTTACTGGGATCCACAACAATTCTGATAAATATTTAGAAATTTTAAAAATTGACGGTTTAGATCAAAAATTTATCAACTTAAAAGATGTCTAACTTAGACAAAAGTGTCAGTTTTAAAGTTGGTTAGAATTAATGTGCACATAACATAGTAAAATTTCATAAGATTTGGATAAGTTTTTGGTAAAACTTCAAAGTACTCGTGTGAATAATAATTTTTATCGCATGACAAAGTTCCGATATACATATTTGTCGCATCCATGCGCATATATCTTAGAGAGTGTGATCCGAGAAACTAAGTTATCGGACCACACTCTACGAAAACAGTAACTTCCACGGACCCTTCAAGTCCGAGAACTTTGATTCTAAGATATCAAATCCCAATTTAAAAAAAAAATTATTTACTTTCGTTTATCTTAAGTACTTTTGATTTTGTTGTCCATAAAAAAGACTAGATAACTCTGTTACTCTAGATCTTTTTAGTCAAGAATCCTTAAGTAATCATCATAAACTTTAGTAATTTTTTTATACTTTATTATCTTGGAAACTCAAAAACTATGATTTTCTTGTCCATAAAAAGACTAGATAACTAAGTTACTCTATATCTTTCTAGTCAAGAATCTTCTGTTTTTGCTTTCTGATTTATCAAGCTTTAAAACACTCTATTGGCTCAAAATTATTGTTCTTTTTGCTTGGGAAATTGAAAACTAGGATTTTCTTGTCCATAAAAAGACTAGATGACTCTGTTACTCTAGAATTTTTTAGTCAAGAATCTCTCGTTATCTTTCGTTGAAGAAATTAGAAAATTTCTTCTGAACCAAAGGATTCGATATAATTTAATTTTTCTGTTCTAAGTGCTTCATCCGAGTAACTCAGTTATTGGACCATATTGATACGACAAGTAATTTTGGGTTAATTCAAATCGTTGATCTACGATCACTTCATCAGGTAATCAGTGCTTACGTTTTTGTTACACGAACTAACTGTGTATTTAAGTTATACAGGTTTTAGTTCAAGATGAGTTTTCAAAATCAAATTTCTGATCTCAATGCTGAAATCGAAAGACTTGAAGCAAGACAAACGAATAACATGAAAGATCTTGATGAATTTTTAAGATAACCTGCTACCCTCAAATCTAAGTTTCATAACTCAGAACAATCAAGAAAAACATTGAAAAATGAAAATGAGTTGTTGCAAGCACAAAACAAAGAGTATTCTAGAAATACAAATCATATGAGGTATAAAGATTTTTGCAAAAAGACAAATCTTGAATTGATAAAAATATATTTTGATCTGAAAACCAAAATTTATGAGTTAGAAAAGCTTATAGATTCTGACTCATAGTGTTGTTCTTTCGAGAAAAATAATTGAATTTGTGGAACTGGAGAAAGAAAGAAAATTGACTTTTGATGACAAACACAAGTTTGAGACTGAGCGAAATTTTTTTGAAAACAAAATTAAAACTTGTGAGTTGACCATTCAAAAACTTTCTAAACAAGTGTTAGATTTTGAACAAGTTGTGATTTTAGAAAGAAAATCTTCCGAAACGAAATGTTTGGAACTCTCAAAACAAATTTCAGAACTTCACATACTTTTGAAAGATGAAAGAAAAGTGTTTGAGACTAATAAAACGAATTTCATCAGGAAAAGTACTTTGATCACTGCTAAAAGCAAAAATTTGGAAAAAGATTTTGAAAAAGAAAAGAAAGTTTTTGAAGAGAAAATTGGCAAACTTTCAAACAAATTATTTGATTTAGAAACAAATCTTGTGAATGAACAGAAATGGAGATTCGAATATCAAACAAAATATGATGTGATTATGGAAGAAAGAGATCATCTCTTGTGCAAAATTAGAGAACTTGAAGGTTTTACAACTGCTTCAAGTTCAATTCATAAGATGAATCCTCTATTTACATTAAGTGTCTGTAAGAATAAGTCGTCTTCAAGTGTCAAATCAAACAGTTATTCTAACAGTTCCAAATCATATAGTTCTCTAACTTTCTCGGACTCATAATTCTACTTTATCTCACACTGATTTTGTTGCTAAATCTGGTAATTTCAAACAGTTTAAAATGGTTTGGTAGAAGAAATCAACTACAGATGATAGTGCTGGAAACATGCCACATACATCTTTTGTAGTTGAAGCAAAATCATTTGTTTCCAAGACTGATTTACCTTATTTTGTCAAGTCAATCAATCAGCTAATCAGTCTAAGCGCCACAAATCTTTGTTGTTCTACTTGTGGAACAAATGATTTTGTCGATCAAAGGTTCGTTTAAAAATGGTATGGTACTTATAGTATCCCCACTTCCTTTTTTGTTGTTTCTAAGCTAACCTCCAAGGACCCAACAAATTTTGGGTACCAAAATCCTTTTAATCTGTTTGTAGGTATGTCATGTGTGTTCTAAATTTAGAATATTCACATCACATGACATGATCATTTAAAAGGTTATGCTGTTTTTGAGAGGGAGTACCATCTTTTTATGCTCTTACTTTTAGCTTCATAGTATCTCAGCTATGAACCTGTTCTTTATTGTTTAGCTTCGTAGTACATCAACTATGGACCTGCTCTTATTTTGGCTTCTGAATATCTCAATTCAAAACCCGTTTTACATTGCATTACGATTTCTAAATACATCAGTTCAGAACTCAGACTACAATGTTTTAACTCTTTGTGTGTTTGGAATTAGAAGTTTCAGCGGTCAATCTAAAGCCGGAAGGACCTACCCATGAAACGCATCCCTAGGTTAGATATTTTGAAAGGGTGTGATTAAGATAAAAATGAGTATTTGTGAGATAAAAGAAAATGATGAGAGTGTGACAGTACTTAAAAGAAAATATTTGGTCCTTACCAAACCTAACCAGTTATCCGAGTAGCCATACAATCTATTCATTCTCAATTCTTTGGAGATGAATATTGAAACATAAATGGACCCAATGACGATAACTTGTGTCACCCCACCCAGCTACTCAAGTATCTTATAAGAGGTGCTTGTTTCATGTATCACGTAGATTAAGCTTATCATATATCTATTCTTCATTCGGAAGATTTAGATATTGAAACAAGAAAACACACCTCCGATTTTCGAACATCATATTCTATGCACATTGAGTCTATTTATTTTTTTACCCAAAAATATACTAATATTTCTTTGACTCATTTCACGAGTCTTTGTGATTCCACATGATAACTGGAAGTCCTATCAGTACTAACCCTATGCCAACACTGAATATAGGTCACTTAATTGAATTTATTTTGATTTAAGTGATAATAGTTGCTATTTGTGCTTCTATGTTAGCTATTTACCCATACGTGTTTGATCATTCTACTTTGATTACTTCCACTTATTATCTTTGATAAATTTCATAATGCTTCGGATTCTCCTTATTATTATGAGTGTGAGACACAAAGGATCAAAGACACATGCGAAAAGATCAAAGGAAGAAACAAGAAAATACAAGACACGCGATGAGATCACACAGAACGACCTGAAATTTATCGCATTAGTTAGATCCGACAACCTCAAGTCATCGAATCAGCTTAACCCGATCCGAAAACCTCAAGTCATCGAATCAGCTTGACCCGATAATATTTGGTCTATTTCACCGCACGAGAAAGTGAAGATATCGCAGCAGACACATGCGACAAAAAACTGTTCATTACCTCTTTGATGCGACATTGTTTCGTGTCTTGAGTCATACGACAACCTTCAGTGTAACGCGACAATTTCTGTCCATTTCACCGTACAACATCATGGTTCCTTCAAACATCCCATTACTGAAATTTATGCTAATGTTAGGGGGAGCTACGGAGTTTGTCATGTGATCATATTCGTAGAGGGAGCAAATGATTCAAGATGAAGATTTGTTGACAAAAGTTTCATCGTCTTTAAAATATTTTTACAGTGTTGATTTGCTGAAGTGTAATCTCGAATACAAAGGGGGAGATTGTTAGGTCTGAAAAAATTGTATCCGACATCACAAATATTGAAAACATGAAGGGCTAAAACATAAAGTCAACAAAGTCATTAATTAGGAAGGGTTATCATTAGGAAAGGATTGTTTATGTTAAAAGGAAAAGATCTTATTGTAAATAAGGCAAATGAATATTGCCTTATTCTCTAGTTTCCTTACTGTAATTGATCTAGACATATAAATAGAGGGTTAAGGGCAAACTGTGTAATGTTAGATCAGAGAGAGCATACTAGAGAATAATCATTATAGTCGTGATTTAATATGTTTCACTCCATTCATTGTAACCACGATTATACAAGTGAGATATATGACATATTGAAGTTATTCAATATGTTCATCGTGTTCTTCATAGTATTCTTGTTAATATTACACCGTTACATGATTTATACGGATCCACAAAAGATTTGAAAAATATTTTGACATTTTAAAATTGGACAATTTTGATAAAAAATTTATCAACTTAAAAGACGTCTAACTTTTAATTGATGTAAGTGCAAAAATAATTTTGCTCCCCCTTAACTGATGTAGTGAAAATTTAATCAGAATTTTTTATCAGTTAGGGTAGCTAATGAGATTTAAAAAATCTTACTTGTTCCCCCTTGAACATTGATTTAAAAAATTTGTTATCAACTTGCTCCCCCTCAAAAAATAAGACACATCAAGTATCAGATAAAAGTAAAAAATATGTTAAAGACACAAGAAAAAGATCAGATTTTCAAGTTCAACATGCCAAGTTTGGATACTAAGAATTAGAATCGTTTTTCATCCACTGCCTTAGTAAACAAATCAGCAAGTTGAAACTCAGTATTTACCAAATACAGTTCAACTTACTTTTTTCTACAGGGTCCTTAAAGAAATGATACATGATATCGATGTGTTTTGTCTTTGTATGTTGAACCGTATTGCAGTTATTGCGATAGCACTCTTGGAATCACAGTAAATCGGTATTTGATTGTAGTAGAACCCATAGTCCCACAACTGTACAATACTTGAGAGCAGCAGCTGGCAACAACTACATACTCCGCTTCAGCAGTAGATGTAGAAACACAATTTTGTTTCATCGAAGCCCAACTTAGCAGTTTGTCACCAAGAGATTGTACATGTCCAAACGTGCTTTTTCAATCTAGCATGCATCTGGCATGATTTGCATCTGAATAAGTTTTTAATCCAAAATCTGTATCTTTAGAATACCACAGACCAAGATCAGGTGTACCTTTAAATAACGTAAAATGCGTTTTACTGCAGAAAGATGAGATTCCTTAGGCGAAGCCTGATATCTTGCACATACATACGTAGCAAAACATCATATCATGTCGACTTGACGTTAAGTACATTAATGAACCAATTATAGCACGACAATTTGTTTGATCATCAGCTTTTCCAGAAGGATCAGCTCCAATCTTAGAACCAGTTGCCATTGGGGTACCTATCGGAGTACAATTGTCCATATTAAATTTATTTAATATATCACAAATGTATTTCGATTGATTTATAAAAATTCCCATAGACAACTGTTTGACTTGTAATCCGAGGAAAAGATTCATTTCCCCCGTCATACTCATGCTAAATTTGGTTGACATTAAACCGGAAAAGTTTTTACAAAACTGAGGATTTGTCGACCCAAAAATAATATCGTCTACGTATATTTGTATAAGAATGATATCTTTACCTTGACGTTTAATGAATAAAGTAGGATCAATTGTACCTCATGAGAATTTGGAAGTGACTAAAAATTCAGTAATATGATCATACCATGTACGAGGAGCTTGTTTTAAACCATATAGAGCTTTGTCTAATATATAAACATGATTTGGATGATCTGGATCAACAGAGCCTTATGGTTGAGAGACATAAACTTCTTCTCTTAGAGGTCCGTATAAAAATGTTGTTTTCACATTCATCTGAAAGACTCTGAAATTCTTGTGGGCTGCATAGGCTAGAAACATTCTTATAGCTTCTATCCTTCCTACCGGAGCATATGTCTCATCATAATCAATGCCCTCTTGTTGGCGTTAGCCTTTTGCTACAAGTTGCGCTTTATTGCGTACAATAACTCCTGCTTCAGCTTTCTTGTTTCTGAAAATCCACTTTATACCGATAGTTGACTTGTCTATTGGTCATGGGACCAGACGCCAACATTTTAAAGCTTTGAATTGGTTGAGTTCCACTTGCATAGCTAATATCCAATCTGGATTAGATAAGCCTTCTAAAACTTTAGATGGCTCAACAATGCTTAAGAATGATGGAAACATTCATTCATTCGCTGAAGCAGATCTGGTTTGAACTGGCTTGGACGGATCGCCAATTATTTGATTTATCGGATGTGAAATTGTCCATTTCTTCGAATGAGGTAAGATTGTACAACAATTGTGAATTATCTTGATCAACAAAAGGGTTGGGGGAAACACTAGGGTTATCTATTTGAGACGCTGGTGGAATAGGCGTTGATGTTGAAGTCTCATCTGTTTGATTACCGGAGTAGAAGTTATCGGAGGAAACGGAGTAGAAATAGGTGGATAATCTTGTCTAATAGGACCAGAACAACATTATCCACTGGTTTAGGAGTATCAGCTTCCGGTTGAACAGATGCTACATATTCTAAACCACCAGATATCCTGATAGGAAGTGGAACCACGGCTTCTGAAGTTGATAGTAGTGGCACAACTTCAGATGGAGTTATTGGAACTGATTATGAAGATAGAGTAGAGAAATCATATGGACTTGAAATCGATATTGTATCTCTTTGTTGATCAACTGCAGAGCTGTGAGGTACAAAAGAAGGAACATGTTTAGTAGTATTTAAATCATCATCAAAATGTTCAAATAACAAATCCAAAGTAGTAAGATGAGAAATCAATGTAGAAGTATAATTCGAATCGACAGAGTTTGAAGTAGGATGAATAGTCATATGCTCTGAAGCTCTAGCACCAGTTAAAACATGTTCTGAACCGATAAGATCAGAAATCCAGTCAACCTTTTCATCGAAATCAACATTCACACTCTCATTTATAGATCTTGTAGTTTTATTGTAGACTCTGTATGCAACACACGAGGCAGAATATCCAATGAAGACATCATCATCAGCTTTAGGATCGAGTTTTCCACGGTCATCCCTGTCATTCATAATAAAACAAGGACATCCAAATCATGTAGATAGTTAACGTTAGGAATACGCTTGTTAATCAATTCATATGGTGTTTTTTCCATACCGGTGATTGATGAGTGAACGATTCTGAGTGAAGCAAGCAGTTGATACGGCATCAGTCCACAAGAACAGAGGTAACTTTGAATGAACCATCATTGTTCTGGCTGCTTCGACTAAATTGACGTTACGACGTTCAACAACTCCATTCTGTTGTGGAGTTCGGGCGGCTGAGAAAGTTTGAGTAATTCCTGTAGATGTCAGAAAATCCCCCAGCTTCTTGTTTTTGAATTCCGTACCATTATCAGTTCGAAGAGTTTGAACTGATAACTGCAAGTTATTTTGAATACTTTTGATGAAATCAATGATCACTCTCGAAGCCTCATCCTTGGTTCGTAAAACTTGACCCGTGTGTACCTTGAGTAGTCATCAACAATGACCAAAATGTATCGCCGACCATTTATTGTCTGTACCCGCATTCGCCCACATAGATCCATATGAAGAAGTTGCAGGAAAATTCTTATTGAATTCAACTTTCGATTTATGACTTGTTTTCTTCATCTTTCCTTTCTCACAAGCTTCACACAGATGTTCCTTTTCGTATTTCAGACCTAGTAATCCTGAGACTAAGCCTCCCTTTACTAGCGCGTTGATAGCATCAAAATTTAATTGAGAGAATCTTCTATGCTAAAGCCAATTTTGATGTCTAGATGCTTTTGCTAATAAACAGACGACTTCCTCAGCTTTGATGTCATTCAGGTTGATTGTATAAAGATTTGAGTTACGAGAGTCAGCTAACAATTCAGTACCATTATGTTGACGAACACAACATCTCGTAGATCTGAAATTGACTTCTAAATCTTTATCACAGAATTGTACAATACTAAACAAGTTGTGACCTAGCCCTGGTACATAAGAAACCTGCTTGATGGAAACATTTTCCTTGACTAGCCTACAATTGGAGAAAAATGATCGTTCCCAAATCTTACTTGCCCGCAGTCTTTTGCAACATAATTATCCAGAATGTGCTTTTGTCCAGTCATGTGCTTTGAGCATCCAGAATCCATAATCCACACATGACCCATCTGCAAAATTGAACTAAGCAGTTTTAGGTACCCATATGAATATGGGTCCTTTTGGGTTAGTTGAAGATTTAGGAACCCATTTATACTTTGGCTTCTTTGAATTTGTCAAAAATGAAGTAGTCTTAGACAAATTTGTTGATTTAGGAACCCAAATAAATTCGGGTTCCTTTGTTTTCTTTGAAAGCTCAGATTTTGGTACCCATTTGAAGTTGGGTCCTCTATTTTCAAATATTGATTTTCAAAATACTTAAATTGAGACATGTATGAATTATTGTTATAAAGAAAATGAGAAACAACAAAATCATTCATCCTACATGTAGAACAAGACATATTATCATGAGCAAAGGAAAGTAATTGACTGAATATATCACTTTCGAAGAAACAAAAGAAAAGTGTTTATCAGTACATTTATGCTTTACACCATGACTAATATTTTTTATCTTTTCATTTGGAGCAGAAACAAATGATTTTGCCTTTTCTACTTTAGCAGTAGATTGCTTCATCCTCCATTCAGTCTTTTTATTCTTCATTAAAGATGAAGATTTATTTGAAATAGGATAAACACGAGAATTAGTACTTTGAGAAATAGATTTTTGTTTAGACTTACCAAATTTCTTTTGTTGTTGAGGAGATCTTTTACCTTTTGATTGATGGTTAGGAATATTCTCAACAACAGGTTTAGTGTTTGAACACACACCCGTTTCAAAACAAACCGGTATTTCTTGCATAGATTCTTTGACTAAAAGATCTAAATCATTTGACTGTATAGATGAAAAATCAAAATGTTCAAGGTTTTCATCTAAACAAACATCAGAGTTCATTATTTTTGAAAAGTCAGTCTCAGGTGTACACTCATCAGATATATCAAGATCTTGTTCTTGTTCTTTCTTAATGCGATCAGTATGAACAGGATACAAAAATTCATTAAATTCTTTTCTGAATTATTTTTCATTTTCTGATGGGATATGATTTGGTATATTCTGTTTAAAATCAACAAATGAATCAAAAAATTGAGAAGGCGGAAAATCGAATGTAATATTATCAAATTCTTCTACAATATTCGATTCATTTGAATCACTCTGAATACTTTTGAAAAATATATTTCCCATAAACGCTTTGCAAGAAGAGATGTTAAATTCATTGGTCAGATTTTTACTTGATTCTGGTATATCTTAAGTTTTCCAGATATATTCTTTTCCAAGTTAGAAAGTTTTTGCTTTAAAATTTCCTTTTCTTCTTCAAAATCTTGTCTTTCATCAAGTAATAATTGTTCAAGATCGACTATTTTACTTTCCAATACTAAAGGTGGAACATACAACTTACCTTGAATGGGTTCAGATTCAAGTTGATTAGTATAGCTTGAAAAATAATCATTTGAAAGAAAAATAGTTTTGTCATTTAATGACTCGTAGTTAAAAGGAAGTTGCATTTTTTGTTTGTTTTTCCAATTCAAGTCTTCCCGACACTCAGTCTTTTAATTTGACTTAGTCCATCTGATTTTGTATTGGGGATAAGTTGCACCAAGATCAATAAAATCAAAACTCATATAAAGTTAGAGTCTCAAAGAGTGCTTTTTTCAAATTATGATGATTATTATATCTTAAAGCCCATCTTGCATTGTAAGCCATTTCCTCAGGTTTATTTAAGTAAATTGTTTGCTCAGTTTGACCTTGTTTACACAATTTTTCTTCAAGAAATTTGAGTTTTTCAGTCAAATCATTCTTTTCTTTCAGTGAAGAATCATAACGTCTTTGATATCCATTTTTCTCAAATACTAAATTCTCATATTTACCAGTTATATTAGATAAATGATTTACTAAATCTTGCTTTCTAGTTTCAAGCTGGTCCTTTTCAGATTTCAAAGAAGCAATTAATTCTTCATTTGCAATATAGTCGATTTTTAGATAATAAATTTCATTTGTTTGTTTATTGAGACATCATGGAGTTCATTGAGAAGATGCAATTTATTTTTCTTTAGCCAGTTTGAATTGTAAAGTAGTTAATTGAGACATCATGGAGTTCATTTGATTTATAAAATAATCGTATGAAAGATCAGATACCTCAGTTTCATGCTGCATTGTGACGAATGCAGTTTCCTCATCATCATCACTTTGATTGTTGGAAAATTTGGTCATGAAACCCTTGTTTGTAGTTTCTATATTCTGAGATTCATTGTGACCATGACTAAGCCAATGATCAGTTTCTGCCATTAGCCATTTTCCAGCTTCTGCTTATTCCGCCAACACTAACTTGTTTCGAAAAAAGCCGCATTCTTAACCACTTTCAGTCTGCAATCTTTTGCAAAGTAGCCAGTCTTTCCACAGTTGTAACACTTAAATGATTCGTCCTCTGGCTTTTGAACAAATTTCTTCTTTTCAACATTCTGATTGTTACTTTCAACGTTTTCTTTATGTTGAACATTCTTTTGAATCACGGAGGAGTATCTTTGATTGTTATTTGTTGGAGGTTTGAAGAATTTCCATTGAAATACTCTCGTCAACAAAACCATAGCCTGTGCCGACTCTTCTCCATTATCTGACTCATATCCATCTTCGAAAGCAGATTGTGACATCTTTGGAAGTTGTTCCAATTGTTCTAGCAACTATTTACTGTTGCGGGATTGCTGCTTCTTTTCAGCCCAGAGAGCTAAAGGATCATATGATGTCTTTTCCTCTTCCACATTTTTCTTTGAATTTATCTTCAATAAGACTTCAACTTCATCTTGAATTAGAATCTCAAACACTTCATGAAGTGGAACATCACTCAGAACCTTCTGTTGAGTAATAACTTTGGCGTACTTTTTCCATTCTCGAAGTAAATTGTGCAAGAATTTCACATTATTCGCAATATATGTCTTTGTTAATTTGTGCTTAGCATATCATGCAGTAAGCTTATAAACTGCATATAAACGTCTTCCAATGATTGTCGTTCCTTCTGTTTGAATTGCTCATAAGCGACAATGTAATTCGTAATTTTCAGTTATGTGCCCAATTTAGTACCGACCATCATTTTTTCTAATTGGTCCCACATTAACTTGGCACTTGCTTTGTAAGAGTCCATACTTTTGTAAATCTCATTGGGTAGACTTTGTAATAAAAGTGACTTAGCCCGTTTGTCTGCTTTCGCTCTTTTCAGTTCTTCTGGAGTATACTTAACTAATGGTTTTATCACTTCATCACCATTAATAGTCATGTATAGTCTGGGCATCAACCCATTGTCTAAAGAGTCCTTGATGTGTAATCCATTGTCATGCATATCCATAAGGTCTAAAAATCTGTCACGCCATAGATCATATTCTCCATAATAGAGAATTGGCACTTTGGTTGATGACCCGATTGCAAGAGCATCCCTTGTGTTCATGTTCATATTTGTATTCATATTGAAATGCTACAGATCTAATCTCAGATTAACAAGAAGAAAATCACATGATTAGTAGGTAAGAAATAAACTTTGATCAAACATCAAAGAATTTATCCCAAAAAATATTCTAAGTATTAAAAAATCGTATTTCAAAAAGGATATTCCTGAGCCTGTCCGGGCCTATCCAAGGGTCCGGATAAAGAAACGTCTGATCCTATCCGAAGCTCGGATGACAATATATCCGATCCTATTTGATGGTTTGGATAATAAATGTTCTATACTATCCGAGAGCTCGTATGAAAGTATCTGATAGTTCAGATGAGATAAAGTACTAAACTATCTGAAGCTTGAGATGTCCGAGGCTCGTATAAAATCAAAACCTGTATCTGAGGCTCGTATGATAAGTCATGTGAGACTTCGTATGATAAATCTGAGGCTCGAATAACAAATTCAAAGTATCTGAGGATATTGTATCCGAGGATCATATGAGAGCCTTTGCATATGAGCTATCCGAAGGTACACTATTAACTACCTTAGATATCTGAGGGTGATGTATGAAGTATCCGAAGGTTAAGAACACTGTATCGTCCGAATGTCAAGAACATTGCCTATCCGAAGGCTATGAAGATACATTGTTCGAAGGCTATGAAGATGCACTATCCGAAGGCTATGAATGTCGAGCACATTCAATTTCTGTTAAGTCCGATAATGGCTGACTTCACCCAAAACCTATCCTAGACACCTTCAAATCGAATCAAACTTGGTAGAAATCCTCACGAAAACATTCTGAGCACTTTCATTCATATACCAAGATCAAATACAGTCTCTAACTCCAAAAAACAGATTAAAACACTAACGTTTTTTCAAAAATTCCAAAACTTTAAAATATCAGTCCAACTCTATCTGGATGTTTTCCATACTTAAATTCCTTCTGGACTTCGATTCTATCACAAAAAACGAGTCTAATGCTACAAATCTTGATCCAAAAAACCTACAAATTGATCCTCTATGATCAAAAATCAAGAAAATACAAAATCTTCAAAAATACAACATTTCTTACTAAAAAAAGATTAATTCTTCTTGTAATATGCCTGCTCTGATACCAATTGTTAACTTTGTTGTGTAGTAAATCACAAAAACAATGTTAGAATCAACAATCAAGAACCCAAAGTTAGCACAAATATCTCTCTGTCATATATCTCTTAGGGGCGCTCAGTTCGCAGAATGGAATTGGCTGGAATGGAATTTGTCAAAGGAATTTGACTTTGAAGGAATTGGAATGAAATGTTGTCAGTTTTGACCACCTGTTTGGTTGGGAGAATTGGAATATAATCTGTTGAAGGAATTGGAATATGTCTGTTTGGTTCACAAAATGTAGCCTTGGAATTGGAATGAAATTCCGGTAAATGACTAAAATACCTTTTTTATTAAAAGTATTTTAAAACTAAAATTACTTTAATAAAATAATTATTATTTATTTCAATGTTTTTAACACTAAAAATACTTTAATAAAATATACTTCCTTAATTTACACCATAATTGTTTTACAACAATAAAACAACATATAAACCCCATAAAAACAACAGAAAACAACAGTAAAATACTGCATAAAACGGCAGTAAAAACTGCTTAATACCAAAAAAGTATGGACTATATTTACCTTGAACCATTTCCATCTTCGATCAATGGAGTCCTCAAGAACAGGTTCGGGATTCTTATGTAAATGTGGATGCAATCTATTAACCGCATCGCAAACTCGAGTAAAAAGTCTACTATTTTGTTTCTCACGAACGATGAAAACGACATGTGACAACCCTATTCTTAACATTTTGAGCAACCATGTGAAGAAAAATGGCAACTTGTTCATCAATACTCATATATCTAGTTGCTCGTAATCCTCCTAATCTTTCAAGCATATCACATAACTTTTTGAAACACCTTCTATGCATCCTAAGTTGGGATATGCACATGGTATCACTATCGTAGGCGTACCTATGCAATATTGCGGATTGATCCACACTTGACATGGAATATTGAATACGTGGTCTATCCCTTCTATGTTTGGCTACTAAACAACAAACTGTAATGAAAACGAAGTAATGGCACTCATAGCTTCATCCATAAAGAATCTCATAATTATACGTTTGCGTGTCGTGAAGCTAAGTCGGCCATTTTCTGTTTATAAACCGCATAAAAAATAAACTGTTATTACCAAGTCTAGTTTAGAAACAATTGTAAATCTATCAATTTTTCTTATTAAGTGGAAGTG
Source organism: Silybum marianum (assembly GCA_036898165.1). Lineage (NCBI taxonomy): Eukaryota > Viridiplantae > Streptophyta > Magnoliopsida > Asterales > Asteraceae > Silybum > Silybum marianum. The sequence goes on from CM072529.1 coordinate 25,073,042, forward strand.
GAAGTATGTAAGCTCTAAAAACTGCTTTGAGAAATAAAAGGGAAAAAAGCTACCAAGTTAGACCATATTTACTGATTTTATTCATTTCACCTATGTGTGTGTATATATATATATATATATATATATATATATATATAAGCACTGTATGTCGTTTGGTTCAGAGAAACAATCCCCTTCAAATAACTTCCCAATATTCATCAATTAATCTTGGTTTATGAAAAGTATTGAGATAAATAACATCCCAACTGTGATATCAATATACACATGTGATACACATGTACACATATAAACATGGAACACTCTGATACATTGATTGTGATACACCCTTTTACTCATAAAACAATGATACACTGTTTGAAGATAATAATGATACCTTTTACCCCAAACTTTTCAATTTGTATCATATTTTTTAAGTTCATATAGCAATAACTATATGTAAATGTTTATACTTCAAACAAAAAAACAAAAAATAAAAATCGAAGAAGCATATGGTAGAAATCGAAGCAGCAAGAGAAGCAAATGGTCCCATATGGTGCAAATTGAATAAGCATCAACAATAAATAGATCGAGAAGCAACAAGAGAAGCATATCGAGAAGAAAAATCGAGAGACTAGCTGAGAAGAAGAGGCTGTCATTGCAGGTGCGATGAGAAGAAATAGCAACGGTAGTTGGAGAAGCAGCATATTAGTGATCGACAGAAGAATGGAGAAGAAGGGGTTGTCGGCTTCTAAATTTTTTTAGAGATTAGGGTTTAGTTATTTATTAAGATGAGGGTATTTTAGGTATTAAGAAGAAATAAATTCAATTCCCATGAATTCCCACCGGTAACCTAAGGAATCTCAAATTGCCTCATTTTGGAATTCTTTGGAATTTGCTAAATTCCAATCCTTGAAAACAATGAACCAAACAAAGGAATTGGAATCTGGTCAAAGAATTCAGATTCCAATTCCACCAGAGTCCATTCCATACCAGAGAACCAAACGCCCCTTTAGAGTCAAATGCTTACAAAATATGAGAGAATTACAAAAAGAAAGTTATACCAACAACTAAATTTACACATTAATCCCTTCTACTTTCAACAATTCATATTCTAACATTTGACTTTTGCTCCATAGTTCGAATTTTTCTCTAATATGTGTTCTTATTAGATTCATAGATAAATCATAGAATTTGGGATTAACAGAAAAGAGTTCACATTTTTAATCCAAAAGAAGGGATATAATATAATAATCCTAGACTTTTGATGAATGCTTCTTATAAAGTTCATAATCTATATGAATGGGATTTTATTGGTGTTAAGTCTCAAAAAAAAAATTAATTTACAAAATCATCTTATGAACTTGAGGAAAAATAAGATTTTAAGAGAAAAAGAGATGATAAATTGAAAATTCCTTTAAAGTTATAAGTCAAGAAAGATTTCTCTTTCGACTCATCACTTTCATATATATTTTGAAGAGGAATTGTTTGCAAAATATGTTGTTTATGTTTCAAACACAACTGAGCTTATTTCTTTGAAATAAAGAGTTTTTGATCCTAAAAAAGAGCTTGAAAATGAAAAGAACTTTAATTAAGGATTATCTGTTGAAGATATTATTGAATCTCAAGTTAAAGATCTCTCATCACACTCAACACATGAAGATATTAAAAGTTCTTTTGAAGGGAATTTTTTTGAGCTTGAGAAAAAGTTTGAAAATGAAAAAAAAAACATTGATTATTGAAGAAAGGAATTATCTTTTAGATAAAATCAAGGAACTTGAAACTCTAGTTCATTCTTAGGTTAAAGAAACTTTTGAATCAAATGTGGTTTTATTTAAAAATATTTCACCTGACTGCAAAGTTGTTATTGGAAATTCTTCAAAGGTTTCATCATCAACATATGATTTTGTAAAAAAATACGATTGAATTTTTTTTTGATAAAATTGGTGAATGCTAAGGTTTGTTCGAAAGATAAATCTTATGTTTTTGTTACGCTTGAAAACCTCAAGAGTTTTTCTAAACTTGATTTGAATGATAAAGAAAACCAAAAAATCATCTGGTAAAGATTAGTTTTGGTCAATCTTCAATCAATTTTTCAAAGAATGTCCCTGACAATACCAATTACTCTTCTGGTAAATCAAAGAGGTATTCTCAGAGATATCAACATCCCAAGTCTTTTTTTTTTCAAAAAGACATTCAGACTACTCGAGCTTTTCTGATCCTAATTCTTCTATAAATTCAAATATCCATTTTCCAAAATTTAAACAAGTTAGGAGAGTAAAGGGATCTACTGGAAATGTAGACGTGCAAAAGTCATTTGGTTCCAAGCCTTATGAGAAAAAGAACAAAGTTTTTCATGCTGATAATCTTCATAAATCTAAAGATTATTCTATAAATCATTTGATCAGGTGCTCACAATAGAAACTTTGTTGTTCTTTCTTTGAAACAAATGATTTTTTTTGGAAAACTAATGTTCAAAATTGCTATGGAACATATAGTGTTTATTCATATAAAGAGGCTATGCCTAACAGTGAAGGATCCAAGTTCCGTTGGATACAAAGATCTGTTTGATTTGTTGTTGCAGTTTGATCAGAAAGAGTGAAGAAAGGTTTTAATAAATGATTTTAGTGGGAGATGTTAGAAATTAACTCTGTTAGAAAGTGTGAGTAAAAATTTGTCTGAGTCTTTTAGTCAGAAGACTAAGTCACTTGAACATCCAGAGCTCGGATATGGAGTTCGGAGACAGAGGGCAGAGACGTAGCAGAGCAAGTCATATGGCGCAGAACTCAAGTCCTAGAGGCAAGGCCTCTGCACCATACATACAGAGCCTCGGCATAGTACCATACATACAGAGCCTCTACATGTACTATGCAGAGCCTCTGTCTCCCAAAGCCTTCTCGGTTTTCAACTTCAAGATTTTTCCAGTGACAATCTCTTATACATATGGACCTGTTACAAGATTCCACGTATGCAGAAGCGGTTATTTAACTTTACAGCTTGGCATCTTCTCATTGGCTGATGAGTTGACTTTCCTATTTCCATAGTATAAATAGAAAGTAGTTCAATCTAATAAGAGTGCAATAACAGAATACTTTTCCAGATTTGTACTTATGAGAGAGAGTAATCTTGAGAGCTTTTTATCACACACTACTGTGTGTTCTTGGTGTTCTTCACGTTATTTGCTCAGATTACTTCTTCAATACACAAGATGACTTCCTGAATCTCTACTGTGTTTGTTTCTATTCACTGTTTATTATTCAATTCATCTATTCTAGTTTATTTGGTGATTATACAACTACTTCCGCTTTCTACTCTTTTATATCCACGTAAATCACCATTTATTGAGTGTTTAAAGGGATCTGGGTGCCTACAATTGGTATCAGAGCCTTCTATTCAGTCTATTGATTAGTAGATCTAATCCATCATGGATAAATCCCCACTCAACTAGAATTTCTCAAAGGTTTAACTGATGTCTTTCAATCATACCCTGTTTAACGAGTTTTTGTTGTTTAATCATCAATTTCTTCTAATCCAGTGGTACTTCGCTGTTAAATCTGAGAATCACGTATTACTCTCATTTGTTTCGAGTTTTGATTGTTTAAATCTCAGTTTATTTCTTCAATTTCTATCAAATTTCAACAAGAACTTCTATTCCCTGTTTTATGAAAAATGGCAAATCCAAACTGGATGAATATCCCCGATGGAAGATTCGTATGATTAATTTATGTGAAGGACTCGATCTAGATCCATATTCTCAGTGCTGAATGGGCCATACATTCCAAGTACTGTAATTCCCAGAATTCCGACCACCGTTGATACCGAGGAAATACCTGCTCAAATGGTTCCAAAGGAAAGGAAAGATTGGGATGATGATGACAAAAAAAGGTCGAAATCGATCTCAAGGTTAAAAGGCTCCTCATCATGGCTATTCCAGCTGACATCTTCCAATCACTAGACTCGTGTGACATAGCCAAGGAACTATGGGATCAACTAGCCAATCAGCTGGAAGGTGGACATAAGATAAAAAATAATAGAAGAGCACAAGCTCTGAATGAGAATAATAGCTTCCAAGCTCTGCCTTAAGAAACTCTTGAATAGACGTACCATAGGTGTAACACTGTGATCAACTTATGAAAAAGATGTGATATAGTGAGATCACCGGAAGATAACAATGTCTTATTCCTTAAGCACTTGAATGAAGAGTGGTTAAATATGTCTATGTCCCTGCAAGCCAACCAAAATCTGGAGCAATGGTCGCTGCATGATGTGTTTGGAACACTCCAAGCTCATGAAAAGGAGGTACAGAATTAGAAGACAAATGTTGGTGGTCCTCTGGCTTTGATCTCTGCATCAAAAGGTACAAGGAAAAAAAGCATATATGAGTCAAGAGAAGACAAACGAGGAAAAAGCAAGGCACTCATGCCTAAGTGTTAGTCCCTATTTAGAGATGGTTATGTAAGTGAGGATTTGTAGAAGGGGGGGGGGGGGTTGAATACAAACACACAAAATTTTACTCTTTTAAAATTCTTAATATAAATATTAAAAATTTACACACAGAAGTTTGTTGCGGAAAAGAATAGACACACTATTCTAACAAACTAAACACATGAAACACATGATAACAGTATTTAACTTATGCACTAAGAAAGCTAAAATAAAACTGCTAAAAAACACAGGATTGTCGGAATGAAACAAATGATCACTCAGAGGATTTGTTGAAAGCGTGAGATTTATGGAAAGGACTTCATCTCCTTTTATAGTGCCCATGCATTGGATGCATGAGGACGGCTGTCAAGGATGTATTAGCTGGAAGTATATCTGATGGACAAAGGAAGATGCCACTCCCATTGTACTAGGTTAATGGATGAACCATTCTTTGTAACACGCAATGTCAAATAACTTTATCTCTTTTACTTCTTGCTCTGTAAAAGTCCCATCAAACCTTTTAGCTTAAAGACAAACATCCTTTTTACCTAAGGGTTATCTTTTACGTGAGATAACCTATGGGTTATCTTTTCAGAGGTGAGATGTCGGTGAGTCTAGGGTTTTGTGTTGACGTTGGGGAGTGTAAGAGAAGAGAGAGAGACGTCGGAAACCCTAGTGTTGGGTAGTGGAGACGACGTCGGTGAGGGTAGGGAATTTGAGTGACGTCGGTGGGTGTGAGATGTCGGTGAGTCGTCGAGGGTGGTGAGGTGAAGGGTGACCGTTGGTGAGTTGGATTTAGGGTTTCGTCGGTAAGTGGTTTATATAGAGAGAGAGCGACAGTGAGTGAGAGAGAGAGAACACATCGGTGAGTAACTCACCAACTATATATATATATAATTTTTTTTACTTATATATATATATACTATTCTATATTAATCATACCTAATTCACCGATGAGGAACTTGAACCTTGCTTCATCAAGGGCTTTGTGAACAGATCAGCTAATTGATAATCAGTGGGAATAAAGTGTAGTTCTACATCACCTTTAGAGACATGATCTCTTATAAAGTGATACCTGATATCAATATGCTTAGATCTTGAATGAAGCACCGGATTGTTGGCAATGGCTATTGCACTTGAGTTGTCACACAGTATTGGGACCTTTGAGAAAATCTGATTGTAATCACACAGCTGATTTTTCATCCACAATATTTGTACACAACAACTTCCAGCAGCCACATATTCTGTTTCGACTGTAGAAGTAGACACCGAATGTTGTTTCTTACTTGACCAGCTCACAAGCTTTCCACCAAGCAATTGACAACTTCCAGTTGTACTTTTTCTGTCTATTTTTGAACCTGCAAAATCAGAATCAGAGTACCCGATGAGATCGAAACCTGAGTCTTTGTGATACCAAAGACCCAGATTTATGGTACCTTTCAGATACAAAAAAATCCTTTTCACAACATCTAGATGTGATTCCTTAGGATTTGCTTGATATCGAGCACACAGACAAGTAGCAAACATTATATCAGGTCTACTTGCAGTAAGATAAAGAAGATATCCTATCATGCCTCTATAATATGTAATATTAACAGACACACCATCAAGATCAGAAGGTCTAAGAGGAGGAGCCATAGGAGTTTTCATGGTAGAGCAAGTATAGTTTCTTAAAACTTTTTCAGAAGGTCTTTAATGTATTTACTCTGATTAATGAAGATACCTTTTGGAGATTGTTTTACTTGCAAACTAAGAAAGAAGGTTAACTCCCCCATCATGCTCATTTCATATTCTTTTTGCATGAGGGAGCTAAACTCATCACACAGGGATTCACCAGTGGCTCCAAAAATAATATCATCAACATAGATTTGTACAAGAATGATATTACCTTGTGATTTCTTGAAAAAGAGTGTGTTGTCAACTTTTCCTCGTATATACTCATTTTTAAGAAGATAGTCTAAGAGAGTATCATACCAGGCACGAGGATCTTGCTTCCGTCCATACAGAGCTTTATCTAGCCGATACACATGATATGGATGGACTGGATCTTCAAACCAGGTGGTTGCTTCACATACACTTCTTCAGCTTGCTCACCATTTAGGAAGGCACTTTTGACATCCATTTGGAATACCCGAAAATTCTTGTAAGCTGCATGGGCAAGAAATATTCGGATAGCTTCCAATCTGGCAACAGGAGCAAAAGTTTTATCATAGTCAATTCCTTCCTCTTGCCGGTATCCTTGAGCAACCAACCTTGTTTTATTTCTTATGACAGTTCCTTCTTCATCCATCTTGTTTCGGAACACCCACTTTGTTCCAATAATAGTTTTGTTAGATGGACGAGGAACTAACTTCCAGACTTTGTTTCTCTCAAATTGTGAGAGTTCTTCTTGCATGGCAATTACCCAGCTAGGGTCAGCTAGGGCATCATTAATCAGCTTAGGCTCAACAATAGAAACAAAGTTGACATATAAGCATAGGTTGCTGATGCCTCTTCTTGTTTTTACACCAACTTGAGGATCACCTATGATTTGATCTATTGGATGATCCGTGGTCCATTTTAGTGCAGCAGGCAAGGGAGGAGGTATAGAAGAAGATGAGGTAGGAATTTGAGATGGTGAGGGTAGGTTAGTGGGAGATATGGTGTTTAGATGGGTATGTTCTCCTGAAGAGTCAGTTTCAAGAGGTGGAGAAGAAAGAGTGGGTTCTGGAGATAAGGTAGTGTTGATGGGAGGCTGAGAAGAGTTGTTATCTTGTTGACTTGAAGGATTAGGTTGAGAGAGAGATGGAATTTCTCCAACACATGAGTTTATCCATAGATTTAGTTCTTCTTCATTACAAATAATGAAGATGTTTCAAACTCATCAAAAATTCACATGCATAGATTCATCTATGCATCGTCTTCTAAGGTTGTAGATTCTGAAGGCTCTTGAGGAGAGAGAGTAGCCCATGAAAATTCCATCATCAGACTTTGGATCATATTTTCCAAGTTGTTCCCTATCATTTAGCATGTGACAAGCACAGCCAAATACATGGAAGAAGTCAACTGCAGGTTTTCGTCCATGAAATACTTCATAGGCGGTTTTGTTATGCCTTTTGAGTATGATAGACCTATTTTGAGTAAAGCATGTAGTGTTAACTGCTTCAGCCCGAAAATAGGTTGCCAACTTGGATTCACTCAGCATTGATCTTGCAGCCTCACAATGAGTCTGATTCTTTCTTTCAACAACACCATTTTGCTGAGGAGTGCGTACGGTAGAGAAGATCTGAGAGATTCCTTTTAAGTCAAAGAAATCTTCTAGAGAAGCATTTTTGAATTCTGTGCCATTATCACTTCTGATAGACTTCACCAGTTGACCATTCATATTTTCAATCTTTCTAGTAAACCTAATGATTTCTTCAGCAACATCACTTTTGTGTTTTAGAAAGAACACCCAAGTATATCTAGAGAATTCGTCGACATTTACTAGCATATACTTATTACCACCTAGACTAGGTGTGCTTACTGGACCACACAGATCCATGTGAAACATTTGAAGAGGTTGAGAGATAGATAAGCATTGTTTGGATTTAAAGGAAGTTTTGGTGAGTTTTCCTTTTTCACATGCTCCACACAACCTTTCTTTCTCAAAAACTATTTTCGGCATTCCAACAACCAGATCTTTGTTGGAAAGTTTATTCAAGGTTTTAAAATTTAGATGAGAGAACCTTTTATGCCACAGCCAACTTTGTTTGGATAGTTCTTGAAAAAGGAGACACATAGCTTCTCTAATGGCACTTTCCTTCATGTTGATTATGTATACATCGTTCATTCGGGTTCCTGCCAGTACAACCTTATTCTGTACATCAAAGCAAACACATAGTTGAAACATGTCCTTATATCCCAAATCACATATTGGCTGATGCTCCGTAAGTTGTACATTAGCCCCTCAACATGAGCTACTTTAGATAAAGTGATGGTTCCATTTGATATGGTAACATAACCTTTGGTGGGACCTTTCCTATTTCCTCCAAAGGAAACAGTGGGTTCTTTTTCTTTTGAGAAGTTAGAGAGAAGAGATTTGTTTCCGGTCATGTGCCTTGAAAAGCCGCTGCCCATGTACCATATATGATCTTTGTTTGGTACCTGCACCCATAAACAAATTTAGACTTTTGGTACCCATTTTGGGGTGGGTCCTTTGGGATTAGAAGGTATTTTGTTTTTATGGAGGTCAAAATCTTTCGGGCAATCTTTAGCAAGATGGAGAGTGTTACCACAATTGTAGCATTTCTTTATGGTAAAGGCCCTTTTGAAATTCATACTATCAATACTTTGAGCAAAAGTTGGTGACTGAGAAGAGGAGGGGTGACCAACACCTGGTCTTGGTCCAAGAATACATTTACCAGGATTTTTTTATTTCTTTAAGTTCACTGATCGAGGAATGAAATCAGTAACTATTTGAGATTTCCTTTTGGATGAAAAAATTTGATTTAGAAATATTTTTCTTTTGAAAAGGAGAAAATCTTTTTGAAGCAGGGTACTCAGGAACATTCGATGACTCATGATAGTACCCTGACTCATGAAGACTTCGAGAATTCAGAAGTCTTTGAATGGGTTTGGGAGAAGAGGAAGAAGAGCTTGGAAGAGTTGAAATCTTTGAAGGCCCAGGAGAGGATTCTTTAGCTTTTACAAATACTCCAAACTTCTTGGCATTAGACTCTACTTTTAGCATATCTAACAAGTCTATTGAATGGACAGAAGTGGAATCCTCAGATGAGTAATCTAAAAGATCATCATCGTCATCGGAGAAGAAACCAGCAGGAAAGCCTTGACATTCAGATGATGGAAGTGAGGGTCAGAAGGTTGAGGATCATCTTTTCCATATCCAAGTCCAGACTTGTCTTTGCAAGATATTTGATCTAGAAGAATCTTTTCATGATTTTTAGAAGATTTAGTCCATTTAGAGAGAACCTCCTGTTCCTTTTCAAGAGTATTTGAGATCTTTGTTTTCTTTTCAGAAAGACTGTCATTTAGATACCTTAGGTTTTCTAGATCAGCTTTCATTTTGTCAAAATCTTTGAGTTTAGAAAAGCAAGAAAGAAGTTGATCATTTAAACATTTTATATGCATGTCAGCCTTTTTCTTTTGATCCTTTAAGTTACAAAAGTCAATAGTTAAAGAATCAAAGGCATCAACTTTTTGATCATTAGAGAGAAAGGTAAAGGGATGTACCTGGGGCTTGGTTCCCGAAGTTGATTCCTCAATAGAGACGAGAGCAGTGGAGAGTGACTTTTCCATATCTTCCAACTCATCAATTTTCGCCATAAGGCACTTTGTGACATATTCACTCTCACTTTCGGAGGTTTGCTCATCTTCCCAGCAATGAGTCTTAGCAACCAAAGTTTTTCCTTTACTTTTGATTTTTTTTCTTTTCCCTCTTATACTTAGCTTTGTATTTCTTATATCCAGAGGTTTCTTTTGATTCAGGACTTTCCTTAGAAAATGGCTATTTCTCTCTTCAGACTTCCTAGAAGCTGATTTGGAGAACTCATGGCCAGAAGAAGAAGAAGAAGACTTGAGTTTAGAGAAAACTTTGGATATGCACTTAGAGGCAAAGTGACCCTTCTTTCCACAACTGAAGCATTCTTCATTTGCTTTGTCAGAAGAGGGTTTTTTAGAAAAAGGTTTTCTTTGAAATTTAGAGCGGTTGGAAGAAAATCTTTTATTTTTAAGGTTTCCAGCAATCATTACCATACTATCAGACAGTATGTCAATGGCGGATTCTTCTCCCTCATCATCAGCAGCACAATAGTAAGTATTTGATAGATGAGATGAATCTTCCTTAATATCATTTTCAGATTCAGAAGAGAGTAGGCGATTCTAGGAACACATGAAGAAGATTTAGAATCACCTATTAAAGCAACAGAAGAAGACTTAATGTCCTTTATGAGAGATTTTCTTTAGTTCTTGGGTTGTTCATAATGAAGAAGAGTCCCATAAAGATCAGTTAAAGGCATTATTTCAAGATCCTTGTTTTGCTTAATGCAAGTGCATATGGTTTTCCAGAAGTCTGGGAGGCAGTCCATAAACTTACACAGAACCTCTTCATTATCATAAACTTTTCCTAGAACCTTGAGATCATTTAGAAGACAATTAAAGCGATTAAAATAGACACACAGGGATTCTCCTTTTTCATGAGAGAATAGTTCATACTTTCTAACAAGACAAATGTTGTTGGATTTCTTAACTTCTTTAGTACCATCATATAAGATACTCAAAGAGTCCCACATTTCTTTTGCAGTAGAAAGATTTAGAAGAGAATGATATACTTCATCAGGAAGAGATAATGCTATAGCTGATTTTACTTTGGTGTCTAATGCAACCAGACGTTTATCATCGTCATTATATTTGTTTGGTGGTTTGATGATATATCTGCCTGTTGCATCACTCCTATCATCATCAGATTCTATATCTTTTCCCCTAGTATCTTTTAGCGGGCTAAAGCGAGCCCATAATTTTGGAATGGTAGGTCCCTCACACAGAATCTTAGGATACCTACAATCAATCCCTTCTAAGAACAGTAACATACGACTTTTCCATAACCCAAAGTTATTTGGATTAAACCTTGGGGGTTTGGCTAAAGAACCTAAATCATATGTACCAGCAAAAGGATTTTGTAAAGAACCTTCAATAGATGGAGGAGTAGTAGCCATCACACATCTAGTTTATTGATTTAAACTAACTGCTCTGATACCACTTGTTAGTCCCTGTTTAGAGATGGCTATGTAAGTGAGGGTTTGTAGAGGGGGGGGGGGGTTGAATACAAACACACAAAATTTTACTCTTTTAAATTTTTTAATATAAATATTAAAAAAATTACACATAGAAGTTTGTTGCGGAAAAGAATAGACACACTATTCTAACAAACTAAACACATGAAACACATGAAACATATGATAACAGTATTTAACTTATGCACTAAGAAAGCTAAAATAAAACTGTTAAAACACACAGGATTTCCGGAATCAAACAAATGATCACTCAGAGGATTTGTTGAAAGCCTGAGATTTATGGGAAGGACTTCATCTCCTTATATAGTTCCCATGCATGGGATGCATGAGGACAACTGTCAAGGATGTATTAGCTGGAACTATATCTGATGGACAAAGGAAGATGCCACTCCTTTTGTACTAGGTTAATGGATGAACCATTCTTTGTAACACGCAATGTCAGATAACTTTATCTCTTTTTCTTCATGCTTTGTGAAGTCCCATCAAACGTTTTAGTTTAAAGACAAACATCCTTTATACGTGAGTAAAAAGAGAATGTCTGAATTTAAGGTTTGCTACCCAAGTTCTTGCTGCACACGTATCTTACATTTATTGTGTCATAAGAACTTATCTCTGAAAATTGCTAGGTGATATATGGAACCATGTATCACATCGGTTAGTGCCTGATAAGGTTGGAATTGATAATTGTACACATGGCTTGGTGATCCTCATTTTTCACTAAGTTTGGCAAGTGTACATCCTTGTACTGGGGACTTGTTATCACAACCTTAAGGAAAGGCAACTGCAATTTTCGGTGACCATATATGAAAATCGGTGACCTCCATGTGCAATGTCGGTGACCTCCATGTAATGTCGGTGACCTCCATGTAACCTCATCTTTTAGGTCGGTGAGCACATCTTGTATCGGTGACCCAATACAACATCGGTGAGCCAATCTTAATCTTGATTTCGGCAAGTGGTCTGAATTTTAATGTTAGTTGGTACATCAAAAATTCCACATTTTGATGTACAACCCTTGATTGGATAGTCTTTGATTTTCCAATACTTGAAGCATATTTCAGACCTTCAAAAGAACCTGTAAAAGATCAAAATAATAATAGAGAAGGTTCATCACCAAATCATTGGTGACCCAACACTAAGAATGATACAGAGTCAAAACTATATGACCCAGAATACGATGAGATTGGTGACTTTGCTAAATCTCTGGCTCTGATCACGAAACAATTTACAAGGATGTTTGGAAACCACTCATTTCAGAACAGAGGTAGATCAGACAGATGTGAGAGGTCTAATCAACAAACATGTGTACCAAGACAAGAGGCACCTCTGGTCGAAAAGAAAGATGAAGAAAAAGAGACAACAAAAAAACTGAGAGATGCTACAGATGTGGCAAGCCTGGGCCTTTCTCTATTGATTCCAAAGGCTCTTTGGTCAAAGATGACATGTACTATACAAATAAATATAAGTACAACAGAGATGAGAGAGCAAAGGTAGCCGAGATAGAGAATAGTGATACGGAGAACCCTGCCTCTGACTCTCAGGTTTGCTCTACATATGAACTAGAAAACACCATCTTTAATCTTATTCAAGATTTCGGAACTCTTAGACAGAAGCTATCATGTGAAAAACAAAAACGAAATGCTCTTGAAAATACTCTTAGGCTTATTGAAAAAGAAAGAAATATTTTTAAAAGAGAAATAGAGCTTCTACTTGAAGAGAAACAAAAACTTTCTGTGGAAAATCAAAAAATTCTAGAACTCAAGAGCACCATAGAAAACAACTTGAAAATAGAGATTGATGATCTTAAAAAGTTTTTGAAAGAAAAAGACAAAGAGATTGAAGCTAAAGAAAGTGACAGATTAAATATCCGTAAAGCTTAAAAATTATTTTCAAAAAGAAAGGGAATTTTTGCACATTAGCCTTCAATAGAAGGAGCTCTTGATCAAAAATTATCAAGATGCTCAAAATGTGCATGAGAAAATCAATATGCAGACGGATAAGGTTGGTCTCGGTTTCGATAACCTTGATTCTTATACTTGCAAAAAGAGATCAACTCTGAATTGTATATTTCATGTCGGCAAAGAACAAAAACCAGATTTCCCAGTTCTGTCTGAACAATCTGTCTTTAAAACTTAAATATAAGAACATCACTACGAAAAACCAGCAAACTAAATCAATTTGATTTAAAACTGGCACAGAGAAAAGATGAAGTTTTTAACTTTGGGTCATTTACTCATATCACTCTAAACCCAGAGGCAGATGAGTTTATACCTATGAATGTAGAAGAAGAGTTGCGATCAAACTTTGAAAAATATTTACTCTTAGCTCTAGATGAATGTTTATTAAAAGAAGATACAGAGCAAGAAATGAAAACTTTTGAAAAAGTAATACCTGAATGCTAGGCATCTCCACAAACCCATCCAAAGATAATTCCCTGCACTTTTGTGGACTTAAACAACTTCCTAGATAGAGATGACGAGTGGCTTTGAAATCTATCCTTGGGAATCAAAAGATCAAGATTGTGATGACTTCTTTCTATATTAAGACAAACTTCTCACATCTTTTGAAAATAAATCAACCTCTGTATATGTCCCAACACCAATTCCAAATCCTGAAAATGGTAAATATCTGTTTACCTGCGAAACAAAAACATATATAAATGTTGATATAACAGAGAGGAAAATGTCTGGTCCATAAGTCAAAAGACTTTCAGATGGGTCACCCAAAATTCCCATGTGTCCTGATTTCTTGGACATGTGTAACAAAGCCAAGTCGTGTCTTGAACTAGAAAGAGAATCAGAAGTCAAGAAAAGAAGTCAATCTCAAATTCCCAAATCTTCTAAGTCAAACTTTCAAAAGCCAATTAAGTTTACAAAGGAACAAAAAGGAAAATGGACTCTGAATGATAATCAAAAGTCTTCTGTTTCAGTGAAATCTCCCATGGTTAAAAGGGACTGGACTATGAAGAAGAAAGACCAAGAGAAGACATCAGATTTCAAGAGAAATAAACCTAGACTAGATAAGAAGTTCAATAAAACAACTGATGCTAGAACAAATGTAACTAAGAAATCTTGTAATTCTCATTCCAGCAATGAAATTTCAGTGAAATCTTTAATTTCTTAAAATTCTGAATGTCTTTCTCTCTTACTAAAGCTGAAAAAGCTCTTCTCTTGTCCACATTATTTTATCTCGGACTCAAAGAAATGTAAAAATCCTAAGAGTAAGACGAAATAGCAAAAACCTAAAACGTAAAACCAAGTCAGAAAAACAAATATGACTGGAAAACCTAAAGATAAGGGCACTATAAAAGAAAAGACGAATAAAAATCATAAGCCTAACATAAAAGGACCCATTATGAGATGGGTACCTAAAAATCTCTAATATGTATTGCAGAAACAACGTGTGCACGTGTGGTATCTCGACTCTGGATGCTTCGGGCACATGACTGGTTCCAAAGGTTTACTCACCTCATTCAAAGGAAAATTAGGAGGGACTGTAACTTTTGGAGATGATGGCAAGAGACATATAAATGGCTATGGAACTCTGAAGGGAGTAGACATATCTTTATCAAAGGTGGCTTTTGCATCTGGACTCAATAATAATCTTATCAGCATGAGCCAGCTTTTTGATGCAGACATGGGCGTCTTCTTTCAGAAGAAACACAACTCTTTACTAACAGAGTCAGGTAAAGAGCTGCTAAGATCCAACAGGAAATGTAACCTATATTTAATGAACTTCTCCTCCAAAAATGGAAAAGAGACTCTGTCTCACATCTAAGAAGAGTGAAGTGGCTTGTCTATGGCACCACAAGTTGTCTCATTTGAACTTTTCAAATCTCAAGAAACTTGTAAAACACAAACTTTGTAACTAGCCTCCCAGAGGTCGAATTCTAGAAAAACCACCTTTGTCATACATGTGAAATGGGAAAACTCAAAAGAACTTCCCACAAGACAAAGAGTGATGTTTCATGCACTAAACCTCTGTATATGCTCCATGTTGACCAACAAAGAAGGCATATCTAAGAACTTCTCAGCTGCAAGGACTCCTCAACAAAATTGTGTTGTCGAAAGAAGAAATAGAACTCTAGTTGAATCTGCAAGGACTATGCTTGCTGCTTCTGGACTACCCACACACTTCTAGGCTGAGGCCATCTCCACTGCATGCTTCACACAGAACAGATCCATTGTGGTCAAAAGACACCTCAGAACTGCCTATGAACTGATTAATAAGATAAAACCTAATATCAAGTTCTTACATATCTTACAAGAAGTCTGATGAAGGCCAATTTGTTGGCTACTCTCTCACTTCCAAAGCATACAGAGTATACAACTTGCGAACCAAGACAATCATTGAAAGCATAAATGTTTCTTTTGATGATCAAGCCTAACTTTTGAGTACTCCAACTCAGAACTCAAGCTTAACAACTTCACTTCTAACTACCTATCCAAGTCCAGAGAGTCAGAACTATTTCTCTTATTCGAGGACTTCTTTGGAGATCAACCAATCTCTGGGTGTGCAACCAGAGATGCTCCGGTCAAAGTAATAGAGGACCCTCAACCTTCAGGTACAAATATCTATGGTCCATCTGTTACACCTGTTTCTTGAGATGACCATGCAGGTCTAGATATGAACCCTCATAAGCCATTAACTCTGCACCCACAAACGCCAACAATAGCTTAATGGAACAAACCTCTGACCCAGATCCCGACAACTCTGCAACAGACATCTATACCTCTGGTCCAACATTCGAGGGGGAGCAACTTGGTTCATCTCCAATATAAAGGTTATCTCAAAATGAACAACTTGATACAAATATTCAACCCTGGTTAATATCTCAACCTCCCTTGAAGAAAGTGGACAAAAGATCATCCCTAAAACCAGATAATCGGTGATCCTTTTGTAGACATAAAGACTAATTCTGCCACTACTAATGAAGCATTCTTTGTGAATTTTCTAAGCATTGTAGAACCTAATAAAGTTCTTGAAGCCCTCCAAGATCCAAGTTGAATAGATGCCATGCAAGAAGAACTCCTCCAATTCAAAAGAAACAAGGTATGGAAACTCGTTCCTTTACCTACAGATAAACTTGTTATTAGTACTAAGTGGGGTTTTAGGAACAAGAAGAATGAGGATGGTATTGTGATAAAAAAAAACAAGGCTAGATTGGTTGCCAAAGGCTACTATCAAGAAGAAGGGATTTACTATGACGAAATCTTTGCTCCAGTAGCGAGACTTGAAGCAATAAGATTGTTTCTTGCCTTCTCTGCATGCAAAGGGTTCAAGGTCTACGAAATGAATGTTAAGTCAACCTTTCTGAATGGCAAGTTCAAAAAAGAGGTATACGTGCAACAACCACCTGGCTTTGAGAGCTCTTCTCATCCAGACTATGTATATTTCTTAGACAAAGCTTTGTATGGGTTGAAACAAGCTCCACGTGCATGGTATGATTGTCTCTCAACGTTTCTAATCAAACACAAATATGAGAAAGATAGAATTGATACAAATCTATTCATGAAATGGTGAAGAGGTGGGATCATTTTGGTTCAGATTTATGTTGACGACATAATATTTGGCTCTACAAATCAAGCAGAATATGACATATTGTCTGAGATGATGAAGAGTGAGTTTGAAATAAGCATGATGGGAGAATTAACATTCTTTCTAGGGCTCCAAGTCAAACAGACTACTAATGGCATTTTATAAATCAAGCCAAGTATGTCTCTGACATTCTCAAGAAATACAAACTTCACAATTTAACAACAATGAAAACACCAATCTCGACCAACACAAAACTTGACTCTGATCTCTCTGGAAAATCAGTTGATGTCAAGAAGTGTAGAGGTATGATTGGGTCACTTCTGTATCTCATAGCAAGTAGACTAGACGTTATGTTTGCCACATGTCTCTGTACTAGATGCCAAGCGAATTCAAAGGAATCACACTTGACTCAATTTCTAGGTCTCTGGTGTCCAAAGAACTCTGTCTTTTATTTAATTGCATACACTGACTCTGATCATGCCGAATGCAATCTAGATAGAAAAAGCATATCTGGAAGTTGTCAACTAATTGGAAACAAGTTAGTGAGTTGAACAACCAAGAAGCAGAACTGTGTGCTAACTTATACAGCAGAGGTAGAATATGTTGTTGCTGCTAGTTGATGTTCACATGTCATCTGGACGAAAACCCAACTCAGACACCAAGCACATTATTGTCAGATATCTTTTTTTATCAAGGATAATGTAGAGAAAGGTACTATTGAATTGTATTTTGTCTCTACTGATTTCCAACTTGTTGATATGTTCACAAAATTTATAGATGAGAAGAGATTCTATTTCCTACTCAACAAGTTAGGCATGCTAAATATGCAATAATGAGTCAGAGCCTTTGTATCTATTTACATAGCATGCATTGTCCTTGATCTTATTTTTCTAAACACTTCTGTATGATAAAGTTAAAATTCTCTTTATTAAAGGATGTAGAGCCTCTGTATGTACTATACAAAGCCTTTGCACCTCAAACTCTGCATATTACTTCTTATCCCTATCTGAACCAAGCACAGTTTGAGGGTGAACAAAAGACACTACACTCAATTCAATTGGGGAGAAAATCCTTGCTATCAAGGTATGTTCATCTTAATCCCTTATATGAAAATTACCTCATTCAAACTTTTCTGATTCAAAAACCCTGTCCATAAGTCACGGTTGATGCCTTCGGATATAGAGCTTCTGTATATACTATACAGAGCCTCTGTCCCTAATATTTCACCAATCTTATTTTTCAGAATCAGAACTTGCATTTTATACGTTTAGGTATACAAAAGGTGCAAGCTTATGAACAGAGAATCCCCCTTATGTATCTAATGCCTCATCTCTGCATGAGAGCATCCCTGTACCATTTACAATTGTGTGTTTTTGGGTTCACATGGAAGGTGCGGGTGACAGTGAGGGTGACAGTCCTGTTATCTTAAAATATTCTTTGAACGTGGGTTGTGACGTACGTAATGCACGTCATTGGCAACGCACGTCAGAGCCACCTGTCATTCTTTAAAAGGACCCACCCCAAAATATTTCAGACTCCACATCCAATCCGCCATTTCGGCAACTGTACACTCAAGTACACCTTTCAAATTTAAATATAAATAACAATTTAAAGTCCTAATTTCTTTTTACGTGCTCAACTTCTCAAACTTCCTTTCCAAGGAAAACCTTTAACTGAGTTCTCTCAAAGCTTCAACCTGCAACAATGTCGATCCAATCCGAATCAAACAACTCCCACAATGAAGCTTCCTAAATGATATCTGAAGGCACAAGCTCCAATGTTGTTTTCATCCCCATCAAGCCAAGCAATCATAAGCTCGACCTCAAACTGAAGAACTTTCCTGAAGAATATCATCCAGTCATCGGGCTCTTATCCCAACACCCCCTGGTAGACACCTTCACTAACACCGATGACTCAGTACCTGAAAGGTACGTATAGGAGTTCTGGAAAATATGCCAGTTCATCGAAAATAAAGGGATTGTTGGTTACTTTCACGTCTTGGATCTCAAGAAGAAATGTGAAGTTCGAATATCAAAATCCATGCATTCATCTGTTCTTCAAACTCCCACTTGTTATGACACTAGTCCATTACACTATGCTAGACTACCAAATGAGGAAGAACTGGTTGGCTTCATAAGGATGATAGGGTATGTTGGAAACCAGATCCCTATTTCCAAAAGATATTGATCACAGTGTATAAAATAAATATTAAGCGGAAACGATTATAATCAACATTCAAACTTGAAATCAGAAACTGAATTGGATGAACAGATACATAACAATGAATGATAATTTGTATTTTACTTAGAGGTTCTCTCCAAAACAATTACATAGATGAAAGTCAATAAGCTAACCTATCACATATTGACACGTAGGCAAGGTAACTAACAGAAATTGTTACGCATGAAATGCATGACTTGCCACGTCATATACCACGTGAAGGTCCTTGTATTTTATCCAGAGGATATTTCTGCTTCTGGAATATCAGATGGTCTTCTGTAAGAAGCTATCTTCTAGAGTAACTGTCTTATGGACAACTTCACTTTGTCTTTTGAGAGATGCTCTGTTTCATACTTTTACACAAAATATTTTCTAACAATCTCCCTCTAAGTATGAAAACAGAACCAAGAATTCATAATGAAAAGACAAATTGGAAAATTTTCATTACATTACTTAAAGAGGAATTACAGCAATAAAAGTACAAGTAATGGCTAGAAAGGGGCTTATGGATGCCCACTGATTATCTTGAAGAAGGTGTTTGTGATCTTTCTGAGACCAATAATTACTTTGAAATATGTATCCATTTCAAATGCTGCTCTTCGGATTACTGGATTTGTATCTTCCTTCTTTAGTGCTACCAGTCCATGCACTACAGTCAGAATATCTATGGAGTATTTGAAACCTTCTTTGTTTCTAAAGAACCTTTTTCCTTGAGGTCTTCTGAATACTACACCCTGCTCTGGTTCAGTCACAATTGTGCCATATCACATCCTTTCCAAGAGCTAGAATATCACTAGGATTTAATGACAGAAGATCATTTTCATTGAAAGTTTGAATATGTCTATCTTCTCTTTCAACTTTATATCCAGTGTACATGATCTCTCGGTTTGCAAAGTACATAGTTCTTACATCAAGTATTCTTCTTATTGGAGAGTCCGAAAATATATCCCTTATGTTTTGCCTTAGCCTAGCAAATCTGGCTTTTGCACGAGGATCAACATTTAAGGCGAAATCTGGTACCAGCATTAGTACTCTTTCTGCTCTTTTTGCATACAAGTGTATGTAGATAAGCTCTTTTGCACGGGGAATGTGTTGTCTAGCCAATCCACCTCGTTCAAGAAACTCAACTCTCATTGGATCAATGATATTTTCATTGATTGGTTCGATTGTGGGAGGAGAATTAGATTGACAACTAATGGAGCTTTCATTTTCTCATGTGTTGGATTTGTAATTGCTTGGCTTGTAGAAGTTCTGGTAGATTCAGAGGATTGAGCTTCTTGATTGACTTGAAGATTGGAGATTTGAACATCTTGGACTTGAACAGAGGTTTGATCTTCTAGAAAATTGTCTTGAGGATTGGAGATAGGAGCAGTTAGGGCTTGAGCAGTGGTTTGAGCTTCTTGAAGATTGATGATGGGAGCATCTGGGGCTTGAGCAGAAGATTGACCATGTGGCTTTACCCTTGTTGTGGATGATATTGGTCTTGTGAGAATATGTGGTCTTCTGTTTCTTTCAACATCTTGAATGAATTTTGCTATTTCTGGATCTGCTGGTGGAGGAGTGGAAATGTGGGAATTGTAGAAGATGTGTCTCCGGGAACCAAGTATGTTCCTGGTCTGGTCAGCATGGCAATTGGTTTTACAACAATTGGAACTTGGGAAGAAGAAGGAGCATCCTGCTGTTGTGGTTGTTGGGAAGATGGAGGAGCATCTTGCTGTTGTGATTGTTGGGATGATTGTGGAGGAGGTTATTGTTGAGATGAAGAAGCGTGTGCTGGTTCAAAGATCTTGTCTTCTGTTTCTTATTGGCATTCACTTCCTTCTGAGGATCAGAGGAATTAGGACCTTGGTCCTCAGACTCCTTTCTTTCATGTTCAGCTTTGTTACATGCTCTTGCTTCTTTGGACTTTCTCGTGGTTGACTGATTGTCACAGATCGTCTATGTAATAATCTTCGTGTCATTGATAGAGCTCTCGATGTTAAGCAGCCTTTGATGGAGATCAGAATCAGTAATTGACTTGGGCTTATTGAGTAGAGTGGTGATGTTTTTTGTAGTGGCATCGGCTTTGGAGACAAATTTTGCATTTATCTTAGTAAATCTTTCAATAAATGCCTTTTGAAAGCTAGTCAGATCAACTTTAGAAACCAGTGCTGAAGAATTTAAAGTTGTGGGTTGAGCAACATAATCTAACATTTTCTTGATGTCTGTAGCAAAGGTTTGAAAGGCTTCCGGTGTTATGGTTGATGCAGAAGCATATATGGATTGAATTGCAAGAAGGGAGTTTGTAAATTGCTTCTGTACTTGCTTTTAGTTCTGCCTCAATCTTTTGGAGATGCTCAATTGCCAGATTCTTTTGAGTATCATTTGCAACGGATAGGGAACTCTAAAGTTTATCAAGTGCCTCAGTGTGAGTCTTCTGAGTTGCTCGCACATCACAAAGAGAGAAGTTTGCGGTTGTAAGTTTTGTATTAAGATTAGATTTTGAGTTCTGAATTGTGAGTTTTAAATCATCCAAGGATCCATTTGTTTGGCTGCAATGGCCTGGAACGGGGCCAATGAGATAAACGCGGGTGGGGTGGTAACCGCAGGATCTCGAACACATGGAGGCACGTGACCTTCGCGTCCCAAGGGGGCCCTATTTGCACCTGTTTTGGTTTTAAGTGCAGAGGGACTTCCATCCTATCCTCGAGGGATCTTTGGATGTTCTCATCATATCAGCTTGGACTCTAACGTCAGAGGATGGAGAGTTGATATAGATGTGTGTACCCTGATGCATTTCAAGCACAGAGGGACGATGTGTAGCCTGTTGCCATAACCCTTCTAACGGGATTTTGTTGGCATGTGGATCAACAGTTGCCATGGACATGACAACCTCTGTCCAATCTACATCGTGGGTCACAGAGACATCCACGGAGTGTTTGGAGATTGGCAAGTTCTGGGGCGATGGAACTCTTTTATCAGAGTCTTCTTCCTGTTGGGAGGAAGACGATGAACTGGTTTCCCCGGTTGTGCTTGACGCAAAAGTACTAGAATTTACTTTTGGTTGGTTGGTTTGAGGGTTAGGGTTCAGACTAAGCGAATGTCCTTTTTCAATAGGTCTTGAGTCCTAGCAAATGTGGTTGCTCTGGATGGACTCGGCTGTAGTCTCTCATTTGTGCCTTCTAGGGCATCTTTTGTGCTCTCTTTTAATAATATCTCGGCATGGGTAGAACCACTCTGTTGATCACTCATATTCTTTTCAATCTCATGCTCACCAGACCCCTCACTATCCATCCTGGATTCTAAAAACTCTGGGGTAATTGATCTCGGTGCTGGGATCACCATGGAGTTCCTATAGACCTGAAGAAAGGAGGAGGTGTTAGGGATAAGAGCAAGCATGTACCTGGATAGTTGTCGTGCGTCTGGATAACCGGCAGGGTGGATTGTTAGGCGATGAGATATCATGAGATGGATCTTGTAGAAGGGTGGAGTACATGGGACTCTTCATTTTGTGATAGTAATCCTAATTCCCTTTTCTTGAGAAACACATTTGTTATAGACAACCCCATAAATTTCTCTGTACAGGATTTCTGCATAGTCCAAGGGACGATTAAAAAACATTCTGTACATGATGGTGAGGATGGCCATGCTCGCCTGATGCGTTGAGTCGATGTTGCACTTGAGCCCTTTGTTGAGAATGGAAACCAAAACGTTCCAAATGGGAGGTAAAAATTGTCTCTTGAACTTAGAGACCCTCGTGATGGGTTGATTGTAACCTAGAAATTTCAGAAAGTCCACAAGGACATCGGAAGTGGTATTATGCTCATAGAAAACAAATTCAAGTACTTGTGATGTGGGAAGATGAAATAGATTTACGATTTTCTCTCTAGTACTCGTAACTTCAACGATATTCTCAGAGTTTGGAATGTCGAAGTGGTCGCTGATTGTTAAGCCGTCATCACTGATGTCCACAGACTGCCAATACTCTTGGACAAATTGTTCGGGAACACTGGGGTCAGAAATGGTTAGGGCACGGTGTAGGATGTGTACCTGGAGAAAGTCGATCATTATGTCGTAATCTTCACTGTAGTTGCTAGGAATGAGAGAGACTTGAAAGTTGTTTGATTTGTTGGGTAGAAGAACAATTAGATCACTTTCTGCAGTAGTGGGTTCAAGCAATTGATCGTGTGCATTCACATTTCCGAGGTTTTCATTTTGAGCGGCCATTGATGAGTTTAGGAAAGTTGCAGCTGTAAGCAATGGTGGTTTTTGTAGCTCAAGTAGTTCTGATGGCAGGGATGGTGAAAAAGTATAATGGAGGGGTAAAGATGAGTTTAAATAATTTGATCGTGAAAAGGTACTCAAGTGGGTGGTACTGGAGCGATGCATATGACGTAGGCTAGAAAACGGTTCAACATGCGCTCCATAGGGAAAAGATGCGTGTCCGACGGTTCAGGCTTGGAAGCAATAAAAATTAGACGCGTGTGAACGTGACAGGAACAAAAAAACCGTCAGGAAGGGAATGTTAGAAACAGGACGATCACTTTTGGTTTCTCACCCGCGAGTACCACAAACATAATACCCAAGTGTAATTCTTGTCCAGAAGGAATGGGCTTTATCGATGTTAGAATTAATGTAGAAGTATGGATCAGAACATACTTTCAAGAACAAAGTTGAACTCTCCAGAAAGAAGTACATTCAGAGGAAAGTCACATCAGAAGGTGTAGTTCAGAATCTGTTATGACAATCCAGAAGATCGGACATCTTCTGGATATTATTTTAGGAATTACCCGTGACTTAATGACGTGTCCAGTCACGCTTCTCGTGCATAACAAAATTTGTTAGAAGACTTGCTTACGTGTCAATACGTGATAGGCCAACTACTTGACTTTCTTATTTATAAGCATATAAATAGAAGCGGTTATCACTGTATTAACGTATTGTAATGATCGACACCTATAGTGAAATACAAATTACCATTGATCTTCATATTGTTCTTCCTTTACTGTTTACAATTCTAGTTTATAGTTGATTAATTTGCTTCCGCTCACTGCTCTTACTATTTGTCTTTAGTCAACTTTATATGAGTATAAAAGGGATCTGGGTTCCAACTATTGGTATCAGAGCTGTATAATCAATCTATTGATTATTCGATCTAGTCCAATTTGGAGAAATCCCCACTTAACTAGAATTTTCTCTATTTTTAAGCTACTGTTCTCAATTCTACCCTGTTTAAGAATTTTTATTGTTCTTATACAAATTTTCTCAAATTCAATGGTAATTATAGCTTAAATCTGAGTCTTATTTTTCATCGACAACTGTTTTCAAGTTTAGTAAATTGAAATCGTTCTTAATTTTCAATTTCTTCTCGAAACTCTCATACTCTGTTCTTCTCAAAAATGGCAAATCCAAATCTAAACGTCGTGTACAGCTCAGGCTCACTAACTAAAGCTCCCACTCTACTAAGGGATGAATATCCCTAGTGAAAATTCCCATGATCAATTTCTTTGAAGGTCTAGATCTCGATCTATACACTTCTGTGTAAATGGTCCTTTTATTCCAGTTACCACTATTCCCCGAGTACCTGCAACTGCCGCTACTGAAGAAATTTCAAAAGCCAGGTCCCAAAAGAAAGGACTGGAATGAGGAAGATAAAAAGAAAAATGAAATTGATCAAAAGGGGAAAAGACTTCTCATAATGGCACTTCCAAATGAAATCTTTCAAAATCTAGATTAGTGTGATTCTGCTAAAGATCTATGGGATCAGTTAGCTAATCAACTTGAAGGAGGCTCGAAGATGAAGAAAAATAGAAGAGCTCAAGCACTGAATGAGTATAACAACTTTCAGGCCCTTCCAGAAGAAACTCTTGAGAAGATATATCACATATTCAATACATTGATCAATCAATGTAAAAGATGTGACATCATCAGATCACAGGAAGATAACAATGTTCTGTTTCTCAAACATCTGAATCCTGAATGGTCAAATTTGTCAATGTCACTACAAACAAACCAAGATCTGGAGCATTGGTCTTTGCATTATGTGTTTGGAACTTTTTAGACTCATGAGAAGGAGGTGCTGTTGAAGAAAGTGAGTATTCGTGGTCCCTTGGCCCTTATTTTTGAATCGAGAGGGTCAGGAAAGGGAAATAGAAAAGCTGAAAAGAAAGGGAAGACCAAGGCTTTGATCTCATAAACTGATACAGAAGTTGGTCTCTCTAGTTCAGAAGATGATAAGATAGATTCATTTGCAGAGTCTTTGGCTCTTATTACCAAACAATTTACAAGGATGTTTGGAAATCGTTCATTTCAGAACAAAGGCAAGTACGAAAACAGAAATGAACACCCTACTCAAACTTATGTACAAAGACAGGAAGGTCCAAGGGTTGAGAAGACGGATGAGGAGAAGAAGGAAGAAAAGTTAAAGAAGCAGAAGGATGTATACTGCAAAGGTGCTATCGTTAAAGACAACATGTACTAGAAAAACAAGTACAAGTACAACCAAGATACAAGAGCCAAATATGTTGAACATGAGAATTGGCTATCAGACCAGTCCAGCGATGCAGAAGCCATGTTCTGCGGAATGGCTATGACCAACGATGCAGAGGATCAACCTTCTGAAACCCCGGTTTGCACTACCTCTAAACCCTCTGAACCTTCTGAACTTGCACAAACCATTTTAAACTTAACTTTTGATTTTGAAAATCTGAAACAAAAGCTTCTGAATGAGAAGAAAATAAGAAAAGATCTTGAAAAATCCTTTACTCTTGTTGAAAAAGAAAGAAACATTTTTAAAACAGAAATGGAAATTCTCACAGAAGAAAAACAAGAACTTTTTATGGAAAATCAGAAAATTTCCAAACTCAAAACATCTTTAGAGAACTTATTAAAAAAGATAAAATCGATGAGCTAAATACACTTCTATTGGCTAAGGATAAAGAGCTTGAAGCTAAGGAAAGTGACAGATTAAATTCTGTAGCACTTAAAAATTATTTTCAAAAAGAGAGGGAATATCTGCACATCGATCTTCAGAAGAAGGAGCTCTTGATTAAAAAATATCAAGATGCTCAGAAGGTGCATGAACAAATAAACACACAATTTGGGAAAACAGGACTTGGTTTTGATGGTCTGGATCCTTACACTTGTAAAAAGAGATCTACTTTAGATTCTGTATTTTGTATGGGTAAAGAACAAAAACCATTTTTCCTGTTTTATATGAACAAGCAGTGTTTATAAGGTCAAAATAGGAGAATGGACATCAAGTCAGAAAACTCAAATACCAAAACATAAATCATTCTTCTAGAAGAACTAGTCAAGTTGATGTTAAACTAATTCAGAAGAAGAACGTTGTTTTTAACTTTGGTTCATTCACTCATATAACTTTAAATCCAAAAGCAGATGAGTTCATACCCATACATGTAGAAGAAGAACTAAGACTCAAGTTTCAAAAAGATATTCTTCAAACTCTGGATGAGTGTGCTACCAAAAGTAGTACATAATTTAAGGTAATATCTTATCAAGAAGAAAAATCTTTATCTGTTGAAAACCATCCAGAGATTATTCCCTGTTCATTAATTGATTTAAATCTTTGTCAAAAACGGACAATGATAAATTTGATGTTTATCCTTGGGAAAACGAGATCAAAGTTATGATGATTTCTTTGACATGTTAAGTTTGAAAATCGTATGCCTTCTACTTATGTTCCGGTAAAAACTTGTATAAAGGATAGCTCTTCTCCCTTTATATGTACAAATGAACCACCAGAAGTAAGGGCTGCTGGATCGGATGTTAAAATACTTCCAAATGGCATACCAATAATCTCTGTTCCTCCAAAAGAACAAAGAAAAGACGTTCCCATTCATCCATATTTTTTGGGTATGTGCATTCAAGCTAAGACTTATCTTGATCTTGAAAAAGAAGCTGCAATCAAGAAAAAAGCTAATTTTGAGCAAAAATTTCATATTCCACAGCCTCATAAGAATATAAAGCTCACAAGAGAACAAAAAGCTAAATGGAAACTTAATGATCATGTTTCTTCTATTTCAGTAAATCGGCCAAAAGTTCAACGAGAATGGACTCCAAGGAAGAAGACTACAGAGAAGAATTCACCTGTTCCGATGCATAAGTGTAGGTTAGATAAGAAGTTCAATCAAACAACTAATGCTAGAATAGAAAACAATAAGAACTATTGTAATTATCATTCTAGAAATGAAAATTCAATGAATTCTTTTATGTATCAGAACTCTGAATGCTTCTCTCTATTTCTTAAACTAAAATAGTTCTTCTCAAGTTCACATTATTTTCCTTCTAACTTCTATAACCGCTCAAACTTCAAAAAGCAGAAGAAAAAGGGTACACCAGAAGCTTCTAGAAAACCTGCAAGTTCTTCTGAATCTACAGAAAAATCGACACAGAATCTCAAGCCTAACTATAAAAGACCTATTATGAAATGGGTACCTAAATCTCTCTGATTCTGTATTGCAGAAACAGCGTGTGTACATCTGGTATCTTGACTCTAGATGCTCGAGGCACATGACTGGTGGAGCAGTAACGTTTGGAGACAATGGAAAGGGTCAAATAAAAAGTTATGGTACTCTTCAAGAGGGAAGCGTAACCTTATCCAAGGTCGGTCACGTTTCTGGGTGTGTTTGATGAATATCATTGTTACTTACTATCTAAGGCAGGTCAAGATTTACGGAGAGCCGACATAAAAGATAACCTATATATGATGAACTTCACTTCTAAAGATGGTAAAGAAACCCTCTGTCTCATCTCCAAGAAGAGGGAAGTAGCTTGGCTCTGGCATCACAAGCTATCTCATTTAAAATTTCAAAATGTTGAAATGCTTGTAAAACATAACCTGGTTGAGGGCCTCCTAGAGGTTCACTTCCAGAAGGATCATCTCTGCCCTGCTTGTGAGATGGGAAAAATAGAAAGAGCTTCCCACAAAACAAAGGGTGATCATTCTTGTATTAGACCTCTGCAATTGCTACATGTTGACCTCTGTGGTCTCATTGCAATGCAGCGTCTCTCTGTAAAGAAATACATTCTTGTGCTAACTGATGAATATTCCAGATACACTTGGCTCGCTTTTGTTAGACAGAAGTCAGAAGTCCCAGTTGTTTTAGTTAATGTGATGAAGAGGATACAAGTGCTTCTACAAAGCGAAATTCAGCAGTTAAGGAGTGACAATGGTACTGAGTTCAAGAATGTCAAACTTGATGAGTGTCTAACTAATGAAGGAATCTATCAAAATTTCTCAGCTGCAGGTACTTGTGACATCCGTCAAATTTAAGCTTCTAGATTAGTATTTATTAAGCCCTTGTTAGTGTTATTTTAGATAAGTTATAAGAATAGGAGTTAGTTAGATTTGATTGGCCGAAAAATTTCTAGAGTTCCCGATAGTTGCTTAGAAAGTCTGGTTCGGACCCGTAATTATCTGAAACGTCCTATATAGTGCCAAATGCTCTAATTTATATCCAAATTACATAAAATATATAGTTTTAGTGTTTTAAATATAAAACTTTTATTTTTATAGAATTTAACCACTTTTGGGCTTGCATTTTGAGGAAAAAGGTCAAAATTGAGAAAAATGACATTTTAAAACATTTTGGGCCTTACATTTATTTAATTTAATAAAAAAATATATGAAACACCATGGTTTTGGGCCCCCATGGCCGGCCTCCCCCCATACCCCACATATAAATACAATTTTTTTTTTCTAAAATCCCTCATTTTTACATTTCAAAATCAAGATTTTCCCTTCTCTCTCTCTAAAAACTCAAGGGACACTCCAAGAGCATCTCCTTCATCCAAACTCCAGCCAAATTCAAGCTCATTTCATCATCAAAATTCAATATTCATCAAAGCCTTGAAGCTCTAGTCATCAATTAAACAAGGTAACAACTTTACCCTCATCATTTCTTACAAATTTTGTTGAAAACCCTATTTTTTTTGGTGTTCTTTGTTGTTTTTCAACCATCCACGAATTTGTTAATTCGAAGGGGAGATTATACACCAAGATATGTGAAACATATCTATGATAGTGATAATCTATGACCCAAACACATAGAACACAATAAATCTAAGCAAAAACACATTTGCATGGTGGATTGGTTCATAAAAATGCATTTTTGGTGCTGACAGATTATACATCAGTGATTATGTCCCCCATTTATTGTAAAACTTCTTGTTCAAAAGACATGATTTTTCTTCTAAAAGTTTATTTATTGAGTTGGGGTTTTAATCCAAGTGGGCTCTCTCAAAAACATTGAGTTTTGACCCCTTAAATACTCAAAACAAGTTGGACGTGCATCTGGGCGTTTTTCAGTAGGTAAACCCTACTTTAAACAACCATAACTCTCTAAATAATCATCCAAATCAATTGATTTTTCTTCTGGAATTTAATATACTGAGTTAGCTTTCAAATGCATTTTGTCTCATTAAAAAATATGAAGATTTGACCATTTGAAACCTTGAAACACATTTGTTCTGCAAAGAATACAATCTGGACAGATTGTTGCATGTGTATTAAAAATGCTATAACTCCCTCAAAACTCTATGAAAAAGGATGAGTTTTCTTTTGAGAGTTATGTTTATGAGTTATCTTTACAACCAAAGTTGTTTAACTCAAAAATATTAAGTTTTGAACCTCCAAACATCCAAAACTTTTTGGTTGTGCAACAGTGAACTCACCAGTAATTGGACCCTACTTTGCATGTTTGTATCTCTTTGATTATTTAGTCATATTGCATGATTCTTCTTCTAAAGTTTTCTTTTATGAGTTAGGGTTCATATGAATCTGGTTTCATTAAAAAATATGAAGTTTTGAGGTATTAACCAACTTATTTAAGTTGAAAGTGCAATCTGTCAATCAATGACAGATGTGTGCATGAAACTTTGAGGTGTCATATCTCCTTCATAACTCATCCAAATTGAGGGATTCTTCTTTTATAAGTTCCCTTTATGTGTTATGTTTACATTCCAACTGGAATTTATCAAAAACATTTAGTAGAACTCCTCAAATGGTTGTTTTACTAACAGTGTGTAATCTGCCATATGGAAAATTTTATCATTTTGGATATTACTCTAAACTAACCATTTTTAAGACCTATAGTTTCTGTCAGAAATTGAAAATGCTTAAATGTTTGATTTTATGAATTTTATTCCTTTGAAGGACTATAATGTTACATTTTCGGTATAAATTGTCATATTAAAGAGCATATGTGCATTATGTATAGCGGGACTATAGATAATCAAGTTGGACATATAAGGACTTATAAGCATTCTCTTAGCAATCGTTAGTCATATAAGTGGTCATTTGGGTATTTTGCTTTGATAGGAAAGCGTTAGGCGTCAAGCGGACGTCTCTTGTATTTAATTGGAAGCATTTGCTAAAAGGTGAGTATTCATGCCCCTCTTTCAATGTTTTATATGTTTTGGGGTGAAAAGCATGTTTAAAGTTGAATAATGATTGATTTATGTTAAAAGAATGTGAAATTTTTGATATGAGCACTAAGGCATGTACACTAGTAGTTTGTATTTGAGTAAAATGTAACATAAAAGTTTGTACACTACTATTAACTCAAGTGAGGAGCCGAGGGTATTTGTGGATAGCGCTATTTGGACGGACAATCCCACCTAAAAACCGACAAAGTAGGGGTGTCGATAGCAATCCCACCTAGAAACTACAGGTAGGGGTGCACTATACCTATAAAAATGAAGGTTCTACATATGTGGGGTTTAGTCCCACCGCTAAGGTAGAATTATAAAAAGATATTTTTGTGTGTTCGAAAGGTTTAGTGGTGGCTCGATACTTGCTATGAACTAGAGTACATTATGCCTTGACATGTTTCTCAATACAAGGATTAATTAAATGCTCATAAATTTCAATATTTTATACTTGGTGTGAACGTTCGTTCCACAAGAATTGAAAACTGCATAAAAACTGTTTTGTGCATATGAAAACCTGTGAACTCACCAACTCTTTGTAGTTGACCTTGTTTTTATCATGCTTTTCAGGGGTAATAAGTAAGCACGTAGATAAAGCTTAGTAAGGATCCAAAAGTGTACCGCGTGAAGACTTGAACGTTTTTGCAAAGACTTCTTTTAATTATGGATTGTTGTAATTTTACTTAAAGAACAATATGTAAAACTTCTATTATATTCTAAATGCCTATGGTTGTTTATCTAAATCTGTGGCTGTGTCATCGTTAGAGCTGTTGCGCCTCGTGTTTCCGCTTTAGCGGGGTGTGACAGATTTGGTATCAGAGCCATAGGTTATAGAGAAAGTTGGTTTTCCTTTGGAAAGCCTCAACTATAGCCAAAAACAACAATCAAAGATTATAAACATAGTATTATTATGACTGAGTCTTGGGTGTATTATTGGACCTCAATTAAACAGAGTCTGATCACCTTTGTTTGATTAAGGGACGATGCATACAAACTAGAAATAGTTATAATAAGAGTATGTTCAAAATGATTTATATATATATATATATACAAAAATCACGCGTGGTACGACTAGCCAATAGTGTAGTATAGGCATCTACACTAATGCGCCTAGAGATTAGGTACACTATTAACTACCTGCATACGTAGACTCTAAGAATTGTTCGTATCTCAGTATCACGATGTCATCATCATCATCTTCGTCTTCTTCTAGCATGGAGTACTCAGCCGACAAATCGGGATATGTTACCGGACGTCCCCGCAGCAATCCATCCCACAGCAACACTAATCCCGAGAGGGAAATTACTAGTGAAAGGAGGCAGAACAACTAACTTGAAGCATCACCCGCTTCAGCATTACCTCAACTCGCATCAACAAATCCCAAAACGAACTGGGTACGGACTAGGGAAACTGCTAAAAAAAAGGGATATGAATTCCTAGGAGAGTAGCACTAACGTCAACGCAACCCCACACTAGGACACCCCGGTGGTACAAGTAGTACCAATAGCATACCTGCTCGGCATGAACCGGGAAGAGGCTCGGTGTATGCATGCCATGTCACTAGATATCCATGACTGCGGAGCTAGAGTATTAGCAGGGACAGTCATTGACAGGTTTAGTGGAACTGGCTGACCTTGTGTACGAGTGTTCAACTCGGGCGTGGTAAAACGCCAATGCAGCCAGGAAGACTGCAAGAAGAGTGGAGGTTATGTGCTTGATGGCCAGTGTTATGGTGACAGTGTTGGTATTCTTAGTGCCGATCCTTGCTTGTTTTTGCTGACGTGATCCCCTTGCAAACATTTTCATTTATGAATTATGTAATTTGGATTTTCGTGAATGTTTACTTGCACTTTAAGATCTTGTGGTATCGATTTTTTTTTTTTTTGTGATGTTCTTTGTAATATTTGAATTTTGATGAACAAGTTCTCTGATGCAAACTTTTAAAGTGACATGATCACTTATTGTAAATTTGAATTCTCAAATTTTTGAAACATCAAAACTCTACAACTAAATTTTTTTAATAAACAGTTTTACAATCAAGGTTGTACAAAATTTTAATCAAACCAATTTTTTTTTTCTTCCAAATATGTTTCTAAAATCTTGCCTATAAGGAGATCCTTATGCAAAATGGGAGAGAATCCTGAACACTAAAGACCGAACATAACACAACTCACCGCACAACAAATTCAACAAGGAAAGAGGGTTGGTAGTAGTTCATGGAGGAATTAGAAACCAGCAAGAAATTTTGGAGTAAGGACCTCAGGAACATAGGCAGCATCGTGGACCCACATCGAATTGTAACAAGTTTTACACTCACCATGCGAGCCTGCCTTGTTTGTAAGAAGATAGGGCACTACACTAAGAACTATAGGATGGACAAAGGACTCCAGGAAGGAAGAAGAGCGTTTTTTGAGTACAGAAGTCAAGACCACTTCCGGAATATGTGCCCAAGGTTGAGTAGAGTAACAGTCAATAACAATATCGGGAATCAGGCAACACGAGCTAACCAAGGGAACTAAGGAGGACAGGCTAGAGGACAGACATTTTCTATAAGAATAGAAGAGGCACGTCGGAATCCTAACGTGGTCACAGGTACGTTTCTCCTAAACAAACAGTATGCAACAGTACTATTTAACTCTGGAGCAGATAGGAGTTATGTATCACTAGAATTTAGGCCAAAGGTAAATTTAAGATCCCAAAAGTTGAAAAGAGGTATACGTTATTGAATATGCCATCGGGCAGGAAAGTAGAGCCAAAGACGTAATTATGAACGGTACCTTAAATTTGGCCAAAAAGGACTTTGGTATGGACTTAACTCCAATCAAGTTAGGAAGCTTTGATGTAATTGTGGGTATGGACTGGTTGTCCAACAACCGAGCTGGAATTTGCTACTCTGAAAAGATCGTTCGAGTTCCACTACTCGAACGAGGAATTCTAGAAGTACATGGAGAGAAGCCTAGAAGGAATATTAATAAAAATGGTGACGTGTATGAAGATGCGAAGATATTTGAGAAAGGACTGCATTGCATTTTGGCTCATGTTGTGGATAAGAAGAACAAAGAGAAGAGTATTCAAGA
Organism: Silybum marianum; assembly: GCA_036898165.1. Taxonomy (NCBI): domain Eukaryota; kingdom Viridiplantae; phylum Streptophyta; class Magnoliopsida; order Asterales; family Asteraceae; genus Silybum; species Silybum marianum. The sequence goes on from CM072529.1 coordinate 25,106,478, forward strand.
TCTTCCGATAGGTCGGGATTTTCCTGAGGCATTCCCAGATGAGTTGCCGGATTACCCCTACCAAGACAAGTTGAATTCCACATTGACTTAATTCCAGGAGCTGTGCCTGTGGCGAAATCACCTTATGATTTGGCACCATTATAAATGAAAGAATTATCAGAACAACTTCGAGAGCTGCTCGATAAAGGATTCATTAGGCCTAACTCTTCACCTTGGGGAGCTCCAGTTTTATTTGTTAAAAAGAAGGATGGGTCTTTCCAAATGTTCATTGACTATAGAGAACTCAATAAGTTGACTATCAAGAACCGATACCCACTTCCTCGAATAGATCACTTATTTGATCAACTACAAGGTTCTACATACTTCTCAAAGATCGATCTTCGATCGGGGTATCATCAAAAGAGGGTCCGTGTAGAGGATATTCCCAAAACGGCTTTTAGGACTCGCTACGGCCATTATGAGTTCCTAGTTATGCCCTTTGGATTAACAAACGCACCAACAGTCTTCATAGATTTGAAATAGAGTATGTCGACCATATCTAGACAAGTTCGTGATCGTGTTCATAGATGACATACTCATTTACTCTCGCGATAAGAAGGGGCAGAAACAACACCTGAGGTTGATACTAGAGTTGCTCAAGAATGAAAAGTTGTACGCCAAGTTCTACAAATGTGAAATCTGGATTCGTGATGAACACTTTCTTGGCCATGTAGTAAATGAGAAAGGAATTCATGTCGACGCGGCTAAGATTGAAGCCATTAAGAACTGGGAAGCCCGAAGACACCAACGAGAGATTCGTTAGTTTCTTGGATTGGTAGGATATTACCAGCAATTTATCGCAAATTTCTCCAAGATCGCAACCACTGACGACACTAACCCAAAAGGACAAGAAATTCAATTGGGGACAAAAACGAGAGGAAGCATTCAAGACACTTAAGCACCAGTTATGTAATGCATCGATTTTCACACTTACAGAAGGAATGGATAACTTTGTAATTTACTGCGATGCTTCACATCAAGGATTGGGATGCGTACTAATGCAAAAAAAACAAGGTTATTGCATATGCATCAAGACAACTGAAGGTTCACGAGAAGAATTACACCACTCGTGACTTGGAGTTAGGAGTGGTGGTGTTCGCACTTAAAATCTGGAGACACTATCTTTACGGCACTAAATACACCATTTTCACCGATCACAAAGCCTTCAACATATCCTTGATCAAAAGATGCTCAATATGAGGCAAAGAAGATGGGTTGAGTTACTTAGTGACTATGATTGTGAAATAAAGTACCATCCGGGCAAGGCTAACGTAGTAGCCGATGCATTAAGTAGGAAAGAAAGAGTAAAACCGTCAAGAGTAGGAGCTATGGGAATGTTTGTTCAGACGAGTTTAAAAGCTCAAATTCTTGAAGCACAAGAAGAATCGTTGAAAATAGAGAATCTGAAGAACGAGACCCTACATCACTTGGAAAATAAATTTCAAACAAAGTCCGATGGGGTACATTACCTTGAAAATAGAGTTTAGGTACCAAAGGTTAGTAATATACGATCAACCATTTTGGATGAAGCCCATTGATCAAGATATTCGGTTCACCCAGGAGCGGATAATATGTACAAAGACCTAAAGGAATAATACTAGTGGCCAGGAATGAATAAAGACATTGTTTTGTGCGTAAACAAGTGCTTAACCTGTGCTCAAGTCAAGGCCGAACATCAGAAACTAGCCGGTCTACTTCAGCAACTCGAAATTCCCCAATGGAAATGGGGCAAATAACCATGGAGTTCGTAACCAAGCTACCCAGAATTGGGAAAGGACGTGATTCTATATGGGTTATAGTAGATCGACTTACAAAATCAGCTCATTTCATTCCCATTCGTGAAGATTGCAGTATGGAAAAAAAACGTGCACAAATTTACATTAATGAAGTCATTTCGCGTCATGGGGTACCTATTTCAATTATCTCGGATAGAAGTACTCGTTTTACGTCACAATTGTGGCAATCACTCCAAAAAGCATTGGGTACGCAATTGGATTTGAGCACTGCATATCATCTTCAAACAGATGGACAATCGGAGAGAACCATTCAAACACTAGAGGATATGTTGCGTGCGTGCGTAATAGATTTAGGTGGGAGTTGGGATACCCACCTGCCACTTGTTGAATTCTCCTATAACAACAGCTACCATACCAACATTCAGTGTGCGCCATACGAAGCCTTATACGGATGCAAGTGTAGATCACCACTTAGTTGGTTGGAAATTGGTGACAGGCAACTGACCGGTCCCGATATCATCCAGGAAACCACTGACAAGATCTCAATTATCAAGGAAAGGCTCAAGATAGTAAGAAATCGTCAAAAGAATTATGCGGATAGTCGGAGAAAGCCGTTAGAGTTCCAAGTAGGTGATAAAGTTCTTCTGAAAGTATCACCAAGGAAAGGACTAGTACGCTTCAGGAAGAGAGGCAAGATGGGTCCTAAATACACTGGCCCATTTGTAATACTTGAAAGAATCGGGCCAGTGGCGTACAAGTTAAAGTTACCACAAGAGCTCAGTGCCATTCATGATACATTTCATGTATCGAATCTCAAGAAATGCCTATCTGACAAATCGTTAGTATTACCATTGGAGGAGATTCAAGTCAATGAACAAATGCGCGTTATGGAAGAACCAGTTGAAGTTCTTGACCGAGAGATCAAACGATTAAGGCATAATAAGATTCTGATTATAAAAGTTCGTTGGTACTCAAAGTATGGGCTGGAATTTACCTGGAAGCAAGAGGATTTCATGAAAGGCAAATATCATCATTTGTTTGCAAAGAAATCCATTGGAAGTAGCAGTCATTAAATTTCGGGACGAAATTCCTCTAACAGGGGGAGACTGTGACATCCGTCAAATTTAAGCTTCTAGATTAGTATTTATTAAGCCCTTGTTAGTGTTATTTTAGATAAGTTATAAGAATAGGAGTTAGTTAGATTTGATTGGCTGAAAAATTTCTAGAGTTCCCGATAGTTGATTAGAAAGTCCGGTTCGGACCCGTAATTATCTGAAACGTCCTATATAGTGCCAAATGCTCTAATTTATATCCAAATTACATAAAATATATAGTTTTAGTGTTTTAAATATAAAACTTTTATTTTTATAGAATTTAACCACTTTTGGGCTTGCATTTTGAGGAAAAAGGTCAAAATTGAGAAAAATGACATTTTAAAACATTTTGGGCCTTACATTTATTTAATTTAATAAAAAAATATATGAAACACCATGGTTTTGGGCCCCCATGGCCGGCCTCCCCCCATACCCCACATATAAATACATTTTTTTTTTTCTAAAATCCCTCATTTTTACATTTCAAAATCAAGATTTTCCCTTCTCTCTCTCTAAAAACTCAAGGGACACTCCAAGAGCATCTCCTTCATCCAAACTCCAGCCAAATTCAAGCTCATTTCATCATCAAAATTCAATATTCATCAAAGCCTTGAAGCTCTAGTCATCAATTAAACAAGGTAACAACTTTACCCTCATCATTTCTTACAAATTTTGTTGAAAACCCTATTTTTTTTGGTGTTCTTTGTTGTTTTTCAACCATCCACGAATTTGTTAATTCTAAGGGGAGATTATACACCAAGATATGTGAAACATATCTATGATAGTGATAATCTATGACCCAAACACATAGAACACAATAAATCTAAGCAAAAACACATTTGCATGGTGGATTGGTTCATAAAAATGCATTTTTGGTGCTGACAGATTATACATCGGTGATTATGTCGCCCATTTCTTGTAAAATTTCTTGTTCAAAAGACATGATTTTTCTTCTAAAAGTTTATTTATTGAGTTGGAGTTTTAATCCAGGTGGTCTCTCTCAAAAACATTGAGTTTTGACCCCCTAAATACTCAAAACAAGTTGGACGTGCATCTGGGCGTTTTTCAGTAGGTAAACCCTACTTTAAACAACCATAACTCTCTAAATAATCATCCAAATCACTTGATATTTCTTCTGGAATTCAATATACTGAGTTTTGAACCTCCAAACATCCAAAACATTTTGGTTGTGCAACAGTGAACTCACCAGTAATTGAACCCTACTTTGCATGTTTGTATCTCTTTGATTATTTAGTCAAATTGCATGATTGTTCTTATAAAGTTTTTTTTATGAGTTAGGGTTCATATGAATCTGGTTTCATTCAAAAATATGAAGTTTTGAGGTATTAACCAACTTATTTAAGTTGAAAGTGCAATCTGTCAATCAATGACAGATGTGTGCATGAAACTTTGAGGTGTCATATCTCCTTCATAACTCATCAAAACTGAGTGATTCTTCTTTTATAAGTTCCCTTTATGTGTTATGTTTACATTCCAACTGGAATTTATCAAAAACATTTAGTAGAACTCCTCAAATGGTTGTTTTACTAACAGTGTGTAATCTGCCATATCTGCTGTGTCACATAGTTTTGTGTAAAGTATTTGAACCCTTTTTACATCTTTTTATAGCATGAAATTTGGTCAAAATGACCTTAACTCAGTAAGGTATCATATATAAAAATATAGAAAATTTTATCATTTTGGATATTACTCTAAACTAACCATTTTTAAGACCTATAGTTTCTGTCAGAAAATGAAAATTCTTAAATGTTTGATTTTATGAATTTTATTCCTTTGAACGACTATAATGTTACATTTTCGGTATAAATTATCATATTAAAGAGCATATGTGCATTATGTAGTTGACCTTGTTTTTATCATGCTTTTCAGGGGTAATAAGTAAGCTTCTGTAGATAAAGCTTAGTAAGGATCCAAAAGTGTACCGCGTGAAGACTTGAACGTTTTTGCAAAGACTTCTTTTAATTATGGATTGTTGTAATTTTACTTAAAGAACAATATGTAAAACTTCTATTATATTCTAAATGCTTGTGGTTGTTTATCTAAATATGTGGCTGTGTCATCGTTAGAGCTCTCGCGCCTCGTGTTTCCGCTTTAGCGGGGTGTGACAGTACTCCTCAACAAAATGGTGTGGTGGAACGAAGAAATCGCACAGTAGTCGAAACAGCAAGAACAATGCTTGCAGCTTCTGAACTACCCACACATTTCTGGGCTGAGGCTGTCTCTACTGCCTGTTTTACAAAGAACAGATCCATAATTGTCAAGAGACATCTCAAAATTTCTTATGAGCTTATAAATAAAAGAAAACTTAAAGTTAAATTTTTACACATTTTGGGCTGTAGGTGCTTTATTCTGAATGATTGTGACAAACTTGGAGAATTCGACAAGAAATCTGATGAAGCTAAATTTTTGGGCTATTCTCTGACCTCAAAAGATTTCAGAGTATTTACTCTCAGAACCAAGACAGTCATGGAAAGCATCAATATTGATTTTGATGACCAAGCACAATTGACTTCTGATTTATTCTAATTCAGAACTCAAGGTCAACAATGTAACTTCTGACTATCTCTCCAGCTCCAGAGAATCCGAGATTAACACTATATTCGAAGAATTCCTTGGAGAAGAAATTCCCTCTGAAGAAATAGCCAGAAGTCCACCAGTCAATCTATCAGAGGTACTTCAAGCTTCTAGAATTATCATTTCAGGTCCCTCTGTATCTACAAGTACAAATGATAGTCCAGAGGTATCTCTGTCTCCTCCAGATACAGAGAGCTCAACTCATAATTCAGTTTTCTCTATGCCTTCATTTGAGGGGGGAGAAATAAGGCTTATCTCCTGAAGTTGAACTTCAAATTCCAGAATACACTTTACAAGAACCAAAAGTTGAAATTGAACCTCCACAAGTCTGCCAGACTCGCATAAAAAAATGGACAAAAGCTCACTCAGTTGATCAAATTATTGGTGACCCTTCTGAAGGTGTCAAAACCAGATCTGCCACTGCAAATGTAGCATTCTTTGTAAATTTTTTAAGCATGGTAGAACCAAAAAGAGTCCATGAAGCTTTACAAGACCCAGCTGGATCGATGCACTGCAAGAAGAGCTTCTGCACTTTGACAGAAACAAGGTATGGAAGCTTGTACCATTACCAAAAGATAAAACAACAACTGGTACAAAGTGGGTCTTCAGAAACAAGAGAGATGAAAATGGAATTGTGGTCAAAAGCAAAGCCAGGCTAGTGGCAAAGGGTAACTTTCAAGAAGAAGGCATTGATTATGATGAAACCTTCGCTCCTATAGCAAGGCTTGAAGAAATTCAATTGTTTTTAGCCTTCTCTGCATACAAGGATTTCAAAGTCTATCAAGTGGATGTAAAATGTGCCTTTCTAAATGGAAAGCTTAAAGAAGAAGTATACGTACAGTAACCCCCTGGTTTTGAAAGTGCAAATCATCCAGACTATGTCTATCTTTTAGACAAAGTTTTGTATGGATTAAAGAAAGCTCCTCGAGCCTGGTATGAACGATTATCAAAGTTTCTGGTAGATAACAAATACGAAAAAGGTAAAATCGATACCACTCTATTCATTAAAAGGTACAAAGGTGAGCTGACCATGGTTCAAATATATGTGGATGACAATATATTTGATTCTACAAATCAAGCATATGCAGAGTTGTTTTCCAAACTAATGAATAGTGAATTTGAGACGAGCATGATGGGAGAACTGACCTTGTTCCTACGGCTCCAAGTCAAACAGACAAATACTGGCATTTTTAAAAATCAAGCTAAGTATGTCTCTGATATTTTAAAGAAATACAAACTTCACAACTCCACTACAATGAAAACACCAATCTCACCAAATAATAAGCTTGATTCAGATCCCTCTAGGAAACAAGTAGATGTGAATAATTACAGAGGTATGATTGGATCTCTTACGTACTTAACTACAAGTAGACCAGATATAATGCTTGCCACATGTCTGTGTGCTAGATATCAAGCCAATCCCAAAGAATCCCATCTGGCTGCTGTGAAAAGGATCTTTAGATACCTTAAAGGAACACCCTCATTGGGTTTTTGGTATCCAAAGCATTCTGGCTTTGATTTAATTGCATATACTGACTCTGATCATGCAGGATGCAAGTTAGACAGAAAAAGGACCTCTAAAAACTGTCATCTTCTTGGAAATAGATTAATAAGTTGGACATCAAAGAAGCAAAACTGTGTGTCAACTTCCACAGCAGAAGCCGAATACGTACTTTGTTTCCACTGATTACCAACTTGCTGACCTTTTTACAAAAGCTCTGGATGAGAATAGGTTTAATTTTTTAATCAGCAAGTTGGGCATGCTTAATATGTGATAAGAAAAAAGAACTCATTGCAAAATAACTCTTCTGTATTAAAGCATGTCTTTACTCACTTTCTGTCTTTATCATCTTCTGAACTCTTTCTTATATCCCAAGCATATCAGAAGCCTCTGACTGTACTAACGATATCTCTACATCTCAAATTATATATTTTTCATGATTTTATGATCGAAGCACAGTTTGAGGGGGAGCATCAAAATAGAGTTTGTACGTGTCAAGGGGCAGCAAACACTCATGCATATTCAGGGGGAGAAAGATCAATTTTTGAGTAAAAATCATGTTTCAGAAGATAACTCTTCCACAACCTCTGGATCAACTCTTGCCACCAAGGTTATTGAGAAGTCTCTGACATGTCTATCGTCTCCTCTGATTTTTCAATTTCTGCAAAGGAAATTGTCGTCCAGAACTTCTGTATCAATTCCTACTTACAAACCTATTGAATATATTTTTTTCTAAAAATCATACATATCGTTTTCTTCTGTACTAACTCTTGTCGTCAAGGTTATACAGAAGCTTCTGATATGTCTATAATCAATTAGCCTTTGTGCTTCTGGATGAAATCAAAACTGAAGTAGCACTTCAGAAATCTTTTCAAAAGTATCATAGTTCTCCAGATCTTCTGAATTAAATCTTGCCTTCAAGGTTATACAGAAGCTTCGGGTATGACTGTGAAACTTTCTGCAAGGACATATCTCCTAAGAACTTAAGTAATAATTAATCTTCGAATAACTCTTGCCTCCAAAGTTATTCTGAAGTTTTTCTTTCCTTATTAATTCTTTTGAAATATGCTTCTTATAAAACTTTCTACTAGTCATCAAACAATTTTTTTAGACAAGCCAGAATGTTTTTCAAATAAATTTTTGGGTTAATCGTGCACGTTCAAGTGTTAAAAGAAATGAATCAATGATGTCTACATACGCAAAATCCTTCAAACGGATCCTCTTTCTCACAGAGCCAAGTGTCAAAATCCTATACGAGCTAAACACGAACCGTCAAGACACATGTAATCATCCTATGGTCCGCATGATTTCTCTATGTGTAGCCCAGGTCAGCAAAACCATTCCTTATCTTTTTACCACTCGAGTACATATTTCACTCTCACTATTTAAACTCGATTCACCACTTCACTTTCACTTTTTACCACCCCTGTCCTCGCATTTACTTGTTTTCAATAATCTCCATTGTTGCATATCTGCTATTGTGCCTACTGGAGAAGACCAAATGGTGGACTCAACTGCTGAGAGTGCACCGATAGTGTTTCTACAATCAAAACCCAACAACTTCCAGGTAATCCTCAACCCCTCAACCTTCCCTGAAGACTATCGAATCATGATAGAATTCCTCCAACACCACATCCTAAACAAAGCCCTAACAAATGCAAACCCAAACATTCCTTAACAATTTGTGCAAGAAGTATGGCAATCCATATATATAAAGGATGAATTCACCCTCACTAGGAGCTTTGATATTCCAAACGACGAAGAACATGCGAGTGAAATGCACGATACAAGGCTAATGATTGCCAAACTCTTCGATCTTCCTAAATCATTCATAATGGTTAATGGAACTCTTTAGCCAAACCCAGATCTTGAACAAAACCCAACTTCTAATGTCCTGGTTAAGTTTCTGGACATGTTAGGCTACAACAAAGAAATCACAAAAGTCTCAAAATTCAAGCGACAATATCTTCCCCCAATGTGGAATGTTCTGGTCTCAATCCTGAATAAAAGCCTCACTTGCAAGATCGGATCGATGGATCAGGCCAACACAAATATCATCACAATAATGTATGTGATGTTCTTTAACCGCCCCCTAGATTACACTGATCTTTTGTTTCAAGAAATACATGGTGATGTACACAACAAGCATCCTCTTCTAAAGAGGAACAAACCTCTAGCAGCGTTGATGTTTCCACGCTTCCTAGCCCTATTCATCCAAAGCGCCATATCCAAACGGAAAATTCCCTGTGTCCAACCCTTTTACAAACATCATGTGTTGAAGACTCACTGACCAACAATCCACAAGGATGGATACAGCAAGCAATGCGACCGCTCAAGGTACATGCTAAATCTCATTCCTTTCACCTCTCTACTTCTACAAAACTATAGGAACTCTTTGGTGATCTCAGAATAGAGGTCACCTACCCCAGAGTTTTTAGAACCCAGAATAGCAAGCGAGGAATCAAGTGAGTCTGAGAATGAAAATAATGTAAGCGACACCCAGAGAGATTCTACCCATAACGAGCGTTTATTAAAAGATAGTACAGAAGACGTCTAAAGGGACACAACTGAGAGAATCCAACCAAGTCCAACCAGAGCTAGCACATCTACTAGGGTAGATACCAACACATCTACACCTATTGAAAAAGGACTTGAGCTTAGTCCAAACCCAAACCAACTGATTAGAGGCCATCTTAAATGTCTCTAAATCAAGCACATCTGGGGACACCATCTCATCTTCATCGTCAAAAAAAGGATGAAGATGCAAATATAAGAGTTCATTCGCCCCAGAACTCGTCACCATCCCAACACGACATCAATGCCTCCGTGGATGACGATATATACTGGATGGAAGTTGGCACATCCATGGTAACTTCCAATCTAGAAGCTAATGAAATCCCATTAGAGGGGTTATGGCAACAGGACACACATCGTACCTTAATTTTTAATTTATTCAAAGCTACGCACATCACTATTGACTCTCCACCCTCTGATGATGGAGATCAAGTCAATGTGATCAGAACATCCGATGAGGAGACTCCCAGGAGCCCTCGAAGACAAGATGGAAGTCCCTCCACAATCAACGTACAAACAGGTGTGGATGTTGGAGATGCATCGGTTACCTCCCCCCCCCCACCTGGATTTGTCACAAATGTTGCGTTCAAGCATTTGTTGACCAAATGAAGGGATCCGTGGCAGATCTAATACAAGCCGTAGAAAATAGTTATTCCATCTTCAATAAGAGCCACTCAGAAAGAGCACACCCAAACACTGGATCAGATTAAGAACTTCTTAATCACTGCCCATAACACCCAAAGAAATCTATCAATTGAGTAGTTTCAGAAGTTGGAAAGCAATCTTAAGTCGAATGCAGAAGCCATTTCCAAGATTCCCTCTGAACATCCAACACCACCAGCTACTATCTCTACATAAGAATTTGGTCTGTTTGCTGCTAATATAAAGAAGCTACTTGATGCTGTCATTCCTTCAGAACCTTCCACATCCTCTGGCTTAGTCACCCAATTTGACTTGGCAACCTTTCAGAAGGCCATACTTGACAAGTTCAACGAGGTCAATGCAAAGTTTATTTCGAGAATCAACACCGCCCAGTAGCTAAACTTACCCATAAGGTATCTGCCTTAGATACCTCTGTGAATACACTCATAACAGCCGTAAACTCAATCACTACGCCCAATGATTCAAGAAAGAAAGCTAAGGAAGACAAAGCCTGTAAAAATGTTTTACTAAAGAGAAAGAGATATGAGGATCAGGATCTAGATGTTGTTGATCCTCAGAAGGGGGAGAAAAGGCAAAAGGCTGTGGGATCAACCTCTGAACAGACTCAAGATCAACCTTCATCACAACCACCACAACAACAACCCACAGAAAAACCCACTAAGCAAGAACAACCATAAGAAAATCCTGCACCTATCAATCAAGAAGAACCAATAGATGCAACTCCTTTAGCAATGCGTCCTTTACCAAGACATCTAAAAGCTGCAAGGTTTATCCTCGGTCTTGAAAGAACCAGAATTCCAATTCCCAAAAGATCAAGGAGCACAACCACAAAACTCAGATTCTATAACCAACCATCAACTTCAACTTTTGAACTCAATGTACAAGTCAGTACTTCAGAAGTGAATACTGCAAAAGCTCCACTTGCTGAAAATCCAATCCCTAAAATCCCAACCTCTTCCACAATACAAGAGACCACCTCAGTTACTGTAACAAACATCCCAGAAGGTCCCAGTAGTGAAATTCCAACCTCTACAAATCAAGAATCTAATCAACCACCTACAGAGAAGACTATCCCAGAAGCTCCAGTTGAAAAAGGAGTATGAAATAAAGTCCTTACTGAAACAGAACTAATCTTAAGGAGGACTGTTGCCAAAAGACAAATGGATCAAATGCAACTCGAAAGAATAGCTCCTTGTCAAACATCTGCATCTAGAGACATAGCCTTCAGTTATCTGTACGTTGAAAGAGAAGAGAGAGTTGCAATGATTATGCCTAACTTTGCTGAAAATTATGATGCAAATGATCAAGTAAAAATGAAGATTTCAAGATTCAAACAAGACAGAAAGGACGTTTTTGCCACATCACCAATCAGAAAAATTCTTGGTTTTAAAACAAAGAAACTTGAAGATACAAACATATATACAATATTTATCAGGTGGGGAGAGCAAATGGAAATGTTTGCCATTTCTGTGATAATGACTTGTTATCTCTGAATCCCTCTGATCTGATACCTCTGGGAAGGCTCATGAAGCAAAGAAAAGAGTCTTCATCAGATGAAAAGGTTGCTTATTTCATAATTCTGGCATGTATGGAAGCTTTTGTTAAATACAGAAAGAGGTAGACTTCCAGATCGGATTTGAACGTAGTATTGATAAGTTGAGTATCACAATACCTAATGAAGATTTGGAAGGTCTCGAAAATCATAAAGTTAGGGACATCTTACGTAAACCAGAACAAGGAGTGGTGTTCAGAAGACCAAGAAGAACAAGATTTTTCAGAGTTTAAGTGGCCTTTAAGTATTCAGCAGGGATGTTGGATATCTTAGGAGCTTTGGTGGGTGCAAAGAAAGAGGATGTTGGTGTTGAAGTAAATATCATGATAGAAGAAGGAAAGATGGAGAAACATATTGAAGGGGTTATTAAGTTAATGGAGATCACAAATGAGTTCTATAAAGTGATTAGCGGGAATTCTCAGGCTCGATTTTAATTTTTTCTCTCTGTATTTCTTGTATTTCAACTTTTTATAATGAAATGTAATTTTTACTTTGTTCTTTCACTTTTTCTTGCCATTGTTCTGATTTCATACTCAGGGGGAGATTGTTAGAATTAATGTAGAAGTATGGATCAGAACTTACATTGAAGAACAAAGTTGAACTCTCCAGAAGCAAGCACAATCAGAGGAAACTCACTTAAGAAGGTGTAGTTCAGAAGCTGTTATGACAATCCAGAAGATCGAACATCTTCTGGATATTAATTTATGAATTACACATGAGTTAATGACGTGGCCAATAACGCTTCTCGTGCAAAACAGAATTTGTTAGAAGACTTGCTTACGTGTCAATACGTGATATGCCAACTGCTTGACTTTCTTATTTGTAAGCATATAAGTAGAAGCGGTTATCACTATATTAGACGTCGATTGTATTGGAGAGCATTCTTGAGAGTAATTTGTATTAAAGTACTGTAATATCGACACCTTGAATGAAATACAAATTACCATTGATTTTCATATTGTTCTTCCTTTACTGTTTATAATTCTAGTTTATAGTTGATTAATTTTCTTCCGCTCACTGCTCTTACTACTTGTGTTTAATCAACTTTATCTGAGTATACAAGGGATCTGGGTTCCAACAATCGAGATTTGGGAACATAAGGTATAGAAGGAATCCAAAAGTTTAAAAATCAGTCAAACTGGTCAAATGAAAGCATTTTGGGACTAGAAGAAAGTTTTAACAATTTGAAATCGTTTTAGAGAAAAATGTAAGCATGTCAGAAGCTTCTCTATAACCTTGGCGGCAAGATTTATTTCAGAGGAAGTGACTTGTCCTATATTTACAGAGAAATATTTTTGGAGCAGGTTTGCTAGACATGCAAGAGGCTTCTGTATAACCTTTAAGGCAAGAGTTAATACAGAGGTTTTCGATGGCCTATGGACTTGCAAATTTGGTTCTTAGAAAAAGCGACAGACACGCCAGAAGCTTCTGTATAACCTTGGCGGCAAGAGTTGGGACAAAAGGTCTGGATGACTATCTTATTTTAGCAAAATGGTTTCTGCCACAGCATTTACTTACACCAAAGCACAAAATTTCTCCCCGTTGATTTATGCATGATTTTCTGGTACCCCTCAAACTATACTTGGATCAAAATAACATAAAAGCAATAGACATAGTTTGAGGTGAAGATGTTTCTATAGAGTGTACCTAAGCTTCTGCCACAATTATGATAAATTTGACAATGCAGAAGGATGGAAAGTACGCGAAAAGGGAAAAAGACATGCCTAAGAGTCGCATACAGAAATTCTATATGAGAATAAACTTTGGTATTATTACATGTTAAGCATGCCCAACTTGCTGATTAAGAATTTGAAATGTTATTCATTTAAATGTTTCGTAAATATGTCAGCAAGTTGGTAATCAGTGGAAACAAAATACATTTCGATTGTACCTTTCTCCATATGATCCTTGATGAAATGATACTTGACATCAATGTGCTTGGTTCTTGAGTGTTGAACATCCTGCATGATTACCAACTTCCAGAGGTACTCTTCTAGTCTAATTTACATCCTGCATGATCTGAGTCAGTATAAGCAATTAAATCAAAGCAAAAATACTTTGGATACCAGAGGCCCAAGGAAGGTGTCCCTTTTAGATATCTAAAAATTCTTTTGACAGCAGCCAAATGTGATTATTTGGGATTGGCTTGATCACTAGCTAAGAGGCACGTAGCAAACATAATATATGGTCTACTGGTAGTTAAATACATAAGGGATCCAAGCATACATCTGTAATTCTTGACATCTACCTGTTTCCCAGAAAGGTCAGAGTCAAGTTTAATACTAAGTAAGATAGGTGTTTTCATAGTTGTGGAATTATGAAGTTTGTATTTCTTTAAAATGTCAGAGACATACTTGGCTTGATTTATGAAAATGCAGTGGTAATCTGTTTAACTTGGAGCCTTAGAAAGAAGGTTAGTTCTCCCATCATTCTCATTTCAAATTCACTTTCAATCAATTTTGAAAATAGCTCAACTTTTACTTGATTTGTAGAGTCAAATATAATGTCATCCATATAAATTTGAACCAGAGTTAACTCACCTTTACTAGGCATGATGAACAGGGTAGTATCAATTTTACCTTTCTCATATTTGTTTTTGATCAGAAACTTTGAAAGACTATCATACCAGGCTCGTGGATCTTGTTTCAATCCATATAGAGCTTTATTTAAGAAATAGACATGATTTGGATGAGCTAAACTTTCAAAACCAGGAGGTTGCTGGATATATACTTCTTCATTTAACTTGCCATTCAGAAAGGCAGATTTTACATCCATTTGATAGACTTTGAAATTTTTGTATGCAGAGAAAGCCAAGAACAACCGAATTGCTTCACGTTTTGCTACTGGAGCAAAAGTTTCATCATAATCAATCCCCTCTTCTTGACAATAGCCCTTGGCAACCACTCTAGCTTTGTTTCTGACGACTACTCCATCCTCATCCTTTTTGTTCCTGAAGACCCATTTTGTGCCAATTGCAGTTTTGTCTTTTGTTAAAGGTACAAGTTTCCAAACCTTATTTCTTTCAAACTGAAGAAGTTCTTCCAGCATTGCGTCAATCCAACTAGGATCTTGTAGGGCTTCATAAACTCGTTTTGGTTCTACCATACTAAGAAAGTTACAAAGAAAGCTTCATAAGCAGTGGCAGATCTGGTCTTGACACCATCAGAAGCATCACTGATTATTTGGTCGGTTGGATGATCTTGTGTCCATCTCTTCATACGAGTGTGGGAGACTTGTGGAGGTTCAATTTCGATTTTGGATGTTGTGTAGTTTCTGGTGTTGTGTTCTGTTCAGCTTCTTGTGATGTACTCTGGATAGAAGAAGAACCAATTATCTCCCCCTCGAATGAAGGCACAGAGGAATATGGGTCACTTGTCAAACCTTCAGCTTCTGGAGCTGGAATTGATTCCTCTGGACATGCATTTGGAGTAGTTGCAGAAACAATGACTTCTGGAGCGTCATCATCTGTATTAGCAAGTTCATTAGAGATAGTTGGGGAGCCAGAAGGACCAGAAATATTGATCCCTGATGTTCGTAATTCTTCTGCAGTTCTGATCAGAACTTCTTTGTTTGTATTTTCAGATATTGGTTCATCTCCAAAGAAGTCCTTAAATAAAAAATATAGCTCAGACTCTTTGGACTTTGAAAGGTAGTCACAAGTAACATTATTAAGCTTGAGTTCTGAATTGGAGTGCCTAGAAAACATTTGGGCTTGATCATCGAAGCTAACATTTATGCTCCCCATCGTACGTTGAATACTCTGTATACCTTTGAAGTTAATTAATATCCAAGGAATTTTGCTTCAACTGACTTCTTATCGAACTTACCAAGTTGGCCACAATCATTCAGTATAAAACATCTGCAACCAAAAACATGTCAGAACTTTATATTAGGTTTTCGATTATTAATAAGTTCATAGGTAGTTTTAAATGTCTTTTAACCACGATGGATCTATTTTGTTTAAAACATGCGGTTGCTACAGCTTCTGCCCAGAAGTGAGTGGAAAGACCAGAAACATCAAGCACTGTTCTTGCAACCTCTACTAGCATTTTGTTTCTTCGTTCCACTACTCCATTTTGTTGAGGGGTTCGTGCAGCAAAGACGTTTTGGGAACTTCATTCTTGGTTCAAGTATTCTTCAAGTCAGGCATTTTTGAATCATGTACCATTGTCACTTCATAGCTTCTGGACCTTGCTTTGCATAAGCACTTAGATCCTCTTCATCATGTTAATTAGTACTTCTGGTACGTCAGATTTCTGTCTTACAAAAGAAATCCATGTATATCTTGAATATTCATCAATTAGTACCAGAATATACTTTTTACCAGAGAGATCAACATGAAGCACGTGCAGAGGTCTGGGACAGGCAAGATCACTCTATGTCTTGTGGGAGGCTATTTTTACCTTTCCCATGTTGCTTGCGGGACAAAGATTATCTTTCTGTAAGTGAACCTCTGGGAGGCCCTCAACCAGATTGTGTTTCCCAAAAAGCTTAAGATTTTGAAAATTTAGATGAGAAAGCCCTTGAAGCCAGAGCCAAGATACTTCACTCTTCTTTGAAATGAGATAGAGAGTTTCTGTTCCATTCTTTGAAGTGAAGTTCATCATATATAAATTACCTTTTCTGTTGGCTCTTAGTAGTTCTTTTCCTGACTCTGTAAGCAAGTGACAGTTTTTTTTGTCAAAGTGAACTTTCATGTCATCATCACAAAGTTGACTTACACTTAGTAAATTTATGTTTTAGTCCAGAAACATAAGCCACCATTGATAACGTAACATTTCCTTCTTGTAATGTTCCATAACCTTTTATCTGTCCTTAGCCATCATCACCAAATGTTACTACTCCTCCCTGTTTATCTTTGAATGTGGAGAGTAAGTTTTTGGTTCTACTCATGTGCCTCGAGCATCGAGAGTCAAGATACCAGATATGCACATGTTGTTTCGGCAATACAGGTTAGAGATTTTTAGGTTCCCATCTCATAATGGGTCCTCTTATGTTAGGCTTTGGAATTTGGTTCAATTTATTTTTAATCTTGCTCTTTTTTGCAGATTTTCAAGAAGTTTCTGGTTTACCTGGTTTGGTCTTGGGAATGTGTTTCTTCTGATTCTTGTAATTTCTACGTTGTTTAGACTTAGAAGAAAAACAATATGGATTATAGAAGAATTGTATTAATTTTAATAACAAGGAAAGACAATCAGAGTTCTGAAAAGGCAAAGATTTCATTGAAATTTCATTTATGGAATTACAAGATTTCTCAGTAGTATCTATTCTAGCATCAGTTGTTCTAATGAACTTCTTATCTAGACTAGATTTATTTTCTCCAAATTTTGATGTCTTCGCTTGAAAGTTGTTCTGTGTTGTCCACTTCCTCTGAACCTGAGAAGATTTCACTGAAACAGAAGAAGTTAAATTTTCTTTGACAGTCTATTTTCCTTTCTGTTCCTTTGTAAACTTAATAGGTTCTGAAACTTGGATGCTGCCTCTTTTTCTAACTCTAAACAACATTAGCTTTTAAACACATATCCATAAAGTCAGGATGAATTGGAACTCTGGATTTCTATTATTTTAGGGGGACAGAAATCACAGGAATTCTATTTGAAAGTCTACTGACTTCTGAGAAGGAAGGTTTTCTGTCTGTCATGTCAACTTCTGTAGGCATTCTTGATTCATTAGTGAATAATTATTCACCATTTTCAGGATATGGGGAGATTGTTGGAACATATCCAGGAGAGAATCTTCTTTCAAAATATTTCAGAAGTTGATCTGAATATTGGAAAAATTCGTCATCATTTTGATCATTTTTTTCCTAGGAATAGGTATCAAATTTTTATCCTGTTCTAGACAATTATTTAGATCAACAAGAGTACAGGGAATTATAACTGGATCGATTGAAGAGGGGACAGAACTGAGTAAAATTTTGGTTTCAAGTTCTGCAGCTTCACTTTCGAAGCAATTATTCAAAGCTTCAAGGAGATCTTTTTCGAAACATGATCTGATTTTTTCTTCTTCATACATAGGAATGAACTCATCTCCTTTTGGATTTAACGTTACATGGTAAAAGTACCAAAATTGAAAATCTCATTCTTCTTTTGTATTGATTTTAAATCAATTTGATTTATTTTTCCGGTTTTTCGATCAAAAGAATACCTTACGTTTTTGTATTTTAATTTTCGAACACAGTGACTGTTTTCATATTTTGATCTTTTAAAAATAGATTGTTCATATAGAACTGGAAAAGAAGGTTTTTGTTCCTTTCGTATGTGAAATACATAATCTAAAGTACATATCTTTTTGCAAGTATAAGGATCTAGGTCATCAAAACCTAAACCGGCTTATCCATTTGCATATTAATCTTTTCATGCACATCTTGAGCATCTTGATATTTCTTGATTAAGAGATCCTTCTTTTGAAGGATTATGTACAGAAATTCTCTTTCCTTTTGAAAATAATTTTTAAGAGCAACCAAATTCAACTTATCACTCTCTTTTTCTTCAATTTCTTTACCTTTCTATTTCAGAAGCATTTTAAATTCATCTATATCCTTTTTGTAGATGCTTTCTTTAGAAACTCTTTGCTTTAAGAGCTTTAAGAGTGATCAGTGCCTTTGCTCAGTCAGAAGCTCTATTTCTCTTTCTAAAATGTTGCTTTCTTTTTCTAGAAGTTCAAAAGATTTTTCAAGATCTTTCCTCTTCTGTTTTTCAGACGAGAGCTTCTGTCTAAGAATCTCAAAATCTTGAGTAAGATTAAAAATAGTATTTTTAAGTTCATATTTCTCAGAAGTAGAACTAACCGGGGTTTCAGAGAGAGGATCCTGTGTATTGTCCTCCATAGCCATACCACAGAACATGGCTTCTGTATAGCTTGATTAGTCAGAACACCAGTTCTCTAATTCGGCATATTTCGCTCTTTCATCGTTGTTTGTATTTGTACTTATTTTTGTAGTACATATCATCTTTAACAAGTGCTCCTTTGCAGTCTTTTGAAAAATGACCCGGTTTGCCCCATTTGTAACAAACATCTTTATTCTGTCTCAACTTCTCCTTCTTCTCTTCTTCCTTGTTCATAGTCAGAGAAGCTTCTTGTCTAGGCACATACACTTGACTTGGTCGCTCACCTCTATTGTCAGATCTTCTTCTGTTCCGAAAAGTAACGATTTCCAAACTTCCTTGTGAGTTGTTTAGTGATTAGAGCCAGAGACTCAGCAAAGGCACAGATCTCATCATCTTTTGAACCCGAAAGTCCAACTTTTGTATCTGCTTCTAACATTAAAGCCTTGTTTTTTCCTTTGTTTTCTGCTTCTCTAGTCCTTCTACTTGACCCTCTGGATTCAGAAATGAGATCCAAAGGACCACCAATATTCACTTTCTTTTGATGAACCTCCTTCTCATGAGCCTGAAGAGTCCCAAACACATCATGTAGAGACCACTATTCTAGATCCTGATTTTCTTGCAGAGACATTGATAAATTTGACCATTCATCATTCAGACGTTTGACAAATGGCACATTGTTATCTTCTTGTGATATGATAATATAACATCTCTTGCATAGATTAATCAATGTATTGAATCTGTGGAAACTCTGTTCAAGAGTCTCTTCTGGAAGAGCTTGAAAACTATTGTACTCGTTCAATGCCTGTGCCCTTCTGTTCTTTCTCATTTTGGCACCTCCTTCCAGTTGATTTGCCAATGATTGGAAGATATCATTTGGGATAGCCATAATAAGCAATCTTTTGGCTTTGAGGTCGATTTTAACTTTCTTTCTTATCCTATTCATCCCAATCCTTCTTTTCTTGGGGAATTTTCTGGGCCGGAATTTCAGCAGTAGTTGCGGTGGCAGGGATTCCAGGAACAATAACAGTAGGAGTAAATGGTCCGTTTAATATAGATGCGTATAAGTCTAGATCTAAACCCTCATAAAAGTTAATCATTCGGATTTTCCATTAAGGATATTCCTCCCTGATAAGAGTTGGAGGGTTAGTCAGAGACCGTATTAGATATTATTTTAATGTAAAAGTATGGATCAGAACACATCTTGAAGAACAAAGAAAACTCTCCAAGCAAGTCTATCCAGAAGACAAATTCTTCAGAAGTTTAATTCAGAGGCTTCAGTGACGATCCAGAAGATTGGGCATCCTCTGGATATTACTCAAGGAACTACACACGCGCCTTAATGACGTGGCAAGTAATGCTCACTGTGCATAACAGAATCTGTTATAGAATTTGCCTAGGTGTCAATACGTGATAGGCTAGCTGATTGACTTTTTTATTGTAATAGTATAAATAAAGAGTGCCTTCACTGTATTTGAAGTCGATAATCTAGGAGAGATCTTGAGAAAGTAATTTGTTTTTCCAGTATTGTATTCATTGTGATCTTCAGTGAAATAAAAAACATCGTTTGATTCATATTGCTATTCTCTTCCATTACTGTTTTATTCTAGTGTGATTGTTGATTACAGTTGCTTCCGCTTACTGCTTGTTTTATCTTCATAATCAACATCTATTGAGTATCAATAGGGATCTGGGTTCCAACAATTGGTATCAGAGTTAGATAATCAATCTATTGATTATTCGATCTAGTCCAATTTGGAGAAATACCCACTCAACTAGGATTTTCTCGATTTTTAAGCTACTGTTTTCATACAATTTTTTCTCAAATTCAGTGGTATTTCTAGCCTAAATATGAGTTTTGTTGCTAATCGTCACTTGATTTCAAGTTCAGTAAATGAAAATCGCACTTAATTCTCAATTTTCTCTCGAAATTCCCTCATACTCTGTTTTCCTGCAAAATGGCAAATCCAAATCTAAATGCCATGTAAAGTTCCGGTTCTCTAACCAAACCTCAACTCTACTCAGGGATGAATATCCTCAGTGGAAATTCGTATGATTAACTTCTATGAAGGTTTAGATCTAGATCTATACACTTCAGTGCTCAATGGCCATATGTTCTAGTAACAACAATTCCTCGAATACCTGGAACTACCACAACTGAAAAAAATTCCAGCAAGGCAGATTCCCAAAGAAAAGAAAGACTGGAATGATGAAGACAAGAAAACGACTGAAGTTGATTAAAAAGCTAAAAGTCTCCTTATCATGGCAATTCCAAATGACATTTTCCAATCTCTGGATCAATGTGATTCTGCAAAGGATTTGTGGGATCAGCTTACTAACCAAATTGAAGGTGGAGCCAAAATGAAGAAAAACAGAAGAGCACTAGCTCTAAACGAATACAACAGCTTCAAGGCTCTTCCAGAAGAAACACTTGAACATACTTATCACAGATTCAATACATTGATAAATCAGTGTAAGAGATGTGATATAATTTGATCACAGGAAGATAACAACGTTCTATTTCTTAAACGTCTGAATCCTAAATGATCTAATTTGTCAATGTCACTACAAGCAAACCAAGATCTGGAGCAATGGTCATTGCATGATGTGTTTGGATCTCTTCAGGCCCATGAGAAGGAGGTTCAACAGAAAAAGGTGAGTGGTGGCGGTCCCTTGGCCCTTATTTCTGAATCCAGAGGGTCAGGAAAAAGGAATAGAGAAGCTGAGAAGAAAGGGAAGAGTAAAGCTTTAATCTCAGAAGCTGATACAGAAGTTGGTCTCTCTGGGTCAGAAGATGATGAGATCAGTCCTTTTGCTGAGTCCTTGGCTTTTATTACAAAACAATTTACAAGAAATTTTGGTAATCGTTCAATTCAAAACAACAGAAGGTACAACAACAAGAGTGAATGCCCCACTCAAGCATATGTGCCAAGACAGGAAGGTCCAAGAGGTGAGAAGTCAGAAGCAGAGAAGAAAGAAGAAGAAGAAGAAGAAGAAGAAGAAGAAGAAGGATGTGTGCTACAGATGTGGTAGACCGGGATACTATTCCAAAGACTGCAAAGGAGCTCTAGTCAAAGATGACTTGTACTACAAAAACAAGTACAAGTACAACAAAATGAACGAGCCAAATATGCTGAGCATGAGAACTGGCTCTCTGACCAGTCAAGCAATGCAGAAACCATGTTTTGTGGAATGGCTATGACTAGTGATGTAGAAGAACAACCTTCTGAAACCCCGGTCTGCACTACCTCTAAACCTTTTGAACTTTAACAAACAATTTTAAACTTAACTTTTGATTTTGAAAATCTGAAACAGAAGCTTCTGAATGAGAAGAAAATAAGAAAAGATCTTGAAAAATCCTTTACTCTTATCGAAAAAGGAAGAAATATGTTTAAAAGAGAAATGGAAATTCTCATAGAAGAAAAGCAAGAACTTTTTGTAGAAAATCAGAAAATCTCCAAACTCAAAACATCTACATAATGTTCATTTAAAGGAGAAATTGATGACTAAGGACAAAGAGCTTGAAACTAAAGAAAGTGAGAGATTAAACGTTGTAGCACATAATAATTATTCTCAAAAAGAAAGGGAAATTTCTGCACATTGATCTTCAGAAGAAGGAGCACTTGATTAAATATTATTAAGATGCTCAGAAGGTGAATGAACAAATAAATACACAAGTTGGGAAAACAGGTCTTGGTTTTGATGATCTGGATCCTTATACTTGTAAAAAGAGATCTACTTTAGATTCTGTATTTTGTATGGGCAAAGAACAAAAACCATTTTTCCTGTTTTATATGACCAATTAGTGTTTAAAAGGTCAAAATATGAGAATGGACATCAAGTAAGAAAACTCAAATATAAAAACACAAATTATTCTTCTGAAAGAACGCGTCAAGTTGATCTTAAACAAATTCGAAAGAAGAAATTTGGTTTATTTACTCATATAACTCTAATCAGAAGCTGATGAGTTTATACCCATACATGCAAAAGAAGAACTCAGACTCAAATTTGAAAAAGATATTCTTCAAACTCTGGATGAGTGTGCTACCCAGAGTAGTATAGAACTTAAAACATTATCTCTTCAAAAGGAACAAGAAAAAAAATCCTTAACCTTTGAAAACCATCCAGAGATAATTCCCTATTCTTTTATTGATTTGAATCTTTGTCAAGAAATAGATAATGATAAGTTTGATGTCTATCTTTGGGAAAACGAAGTTCAAAGTTATGATGATTTCTTTGACTTGTCGGATAAATTAATCACTAAGTTTGAAAATCATATGCCTCCTACTTATGTACAGGTTAAACCGTGTATAAAGAATAACAATGCTCCTTTCTTATACACTAATGAACCACCAAATGGAATAACCCTAAACTCTGTTCCTCCTAAAGAACAGAGAAAAGAGGTTCCCATCCATCCAATTTTTCTTTGGTATGTGTATTCAAGCTAAGACTTGTCTTGATCTTGAAAAAGGAGCACCAATCAAGCAGAAAGCTAGACTTGTGCAACAACCTCAGAAGCCACAGCCTTAGAAGTACACTCGAGAACAAAAAGCTAAATGGAAATTTAATGCTCATGTTCCTTCTATTTCAGTAACTTCATCTAGAGCTCAAAGAGAATGGACTCCCAAGAAGAAGCCTACCGAGAAGAATTCACCTGTTCCTAAGCATAAGTCTAGGCTAGATAAGAAGTTCAATCGAACAACTGATGCTAGACTAGACAGCAATAAGAAATATTTTAATTATCATTCCAGAAAAGAAAATTCAATGAATTCTTTTATGTCTCAGAACTTTGAATACTTCTCTCTATTTCTTAAACTAAAACAATTCTTCTCAAGTCCACATTGTTTTCCTTCTGATTTCCATAAACACTCAAATTTCAAAAATCAGAAGAAATAGAAATTTCAAACTACAACAGGCAAACTAGAAGTCACTAAAAAACCTGCAAATTTTTATGAACATAAAGACAAATCAACGAAGAATCTCAAGCGTAACTACAAAGGACCCATTATGAAATGGGTACCTAAATCTCTCTAATTCTGTATTATAGAAATAGCGTATGCATATCTGGTATCTTGACTCTGGCTGCTAGAGGCACATGACTGGTACAAGAAACTTACTCCCGATGTTCAAAGACAAAACTGGTGGAGAAGTAACGTTTGGAGACAATGGAAAGGGTCAAATAAATGGTTATGATACTTTACAAGAAGGAAATGTAACCTTATCAAAGGTTGCTCACGTTTTTGGCTTAAAACATAATCTTCTTAGTGTAAGTCAACTCTGTGATGCTAAAATCTTGGTTGATGAAAAACATTGTTACTTACTATCTAAGGCAGGACAAGAGATATGGAAAGCCGACGGAAAAGGTAATCTGTATATGATGAATTTCACTTTTAAAGATGGTACAGAAATCCTCTGTCTTATCTCTAAGAAGAGTGATGTAGTTTGGCTTTGACATCATAAGCTTTCTCATCTTAATTTCCAAAATCTTGAATTTCTTGTGAAACATAACCTAGTTGAGGGCCTCCCAGAGGTTCACTTCCAGAAGGATCATCTGTGTCCTGCTTGTGAAATGGGAAAAATAAAAAGAGCCTCCCATAAGACAAACAGTGATCATTCTTATTTCAGACCTCTGCAAATGCTACATGTTGACCTCTGTGGTCCAATTGCAGTGCAGAGTCTATCTGGAAAGAAATATATTCTTGTGCTAATTGATGAATATTCTAGGTATAGATGGCTCGCTTTTGTTAGACAGAAGTCAGAAGTCCCAGTTGTTTAATTAATATGATGAAGAGGATCTAGGTGCTTCTGCAAAGCAAGATACAACAGTTTAGAAGTGACAATGGTACTGAATTCAAGAATGCCAAACTTGATGAGTATCTAAGCAACGAAATAATCTCACAAAACTTCTTAGTTGCACGTACTCCTCAACAAAATGGTGTGGTGGAAAGACGAAATCGCACATTAGTTGAAGCAGCAAGAACAGTGCTTGCAGCTTCTGAACTACCCACACACTTCTGGGCTGAGGCTGTCTCCACTGCATGTTTTACACAGAATAGATCTATAATCGTCTAGAGACATCTCAAAACTTCTTACAATTAAATTCTTACACATGTTAGGTTGTAGGTGCTTTATTCTGAATGATCGTGACAAACTTGGAAAATTCGACAAAAAATATGATGAAGCTAAATTCTTGGGATATTCTCTAACGTCAAAAGCTTTCAGAGTATTTAATCTCAGAACCAAGACAGTAATGGAAAGCATCAACATCGATTTGATGACCAAGAACAACTGACTTCTGATTATTCTAATTCAGAATTCAAGCTTAACAATGTAACTTCTGACTATCTATCTCCAGCTCCAGAGAATCCGATATTGATAC
Source organism: Silybum marianum (assembly GCA_036898165.1). Lineage (NCBI taxonomy): Eukaryota > Viridiplantae > Streptophyta > Magnoliopsida > Asterales > Asteraceae > Silybum > Silybum marianum. The sequence continues at coordinate 25,131,438 of CM072529.1, forward strand.
TATATTCGAAGAATTCCTTGGAGAAGAAATTCCTTCTGAAGAAATAGATAGAAGTCCATCAATCATTCCATCAGAGGTACTTCGCGCTTCTGGAATTACTATTTCAGGTCCCTCTATATCAACAAGTACAAATGCAAGTCCAGAGGAATCTCTGTCTCATCCTGATACAGAGAGCTCCGCTCAAAATCCAATTTCCTCTGTGCCTTCATTTGAGGGGGAGAGATTAGGCTCTTCTCCAAACATTGAATTCGAAATTCCAGAAGTTGCTCCAGTTGCACCGGAAATTGAAATTGAACCCCCACAAATCTCCCAAACTCACATGAAAAGATGGGTAAAAGACCATACATATGATCAAAAAATTGGTAAGCCCTCTGAAGGTGTCAAAACCAGATCTGCTACTGCAAATGAAGTGTTCTTTGTAAATTTCCTAAGTGTGGTAGAACCAAAAAGAGTCCATGAAGTTCTACAAGACCCTAATTGGATCGATGCAATGCAAGAAGAGCTTCTGCAATTTGACAGAAACAAGGTATGGAAACTTGTACCATTACATAAAGACAAAATAGCAACTGGTACAAAGTGGGTATTTAGAAACAAGAAAGATGAAGATGGAATTGTGGTCAGAAACAAAGCCAGGCTAGTGGCAAAGGGTAACTATCAAGAAGAAGGCATTGATTATGATGAAACCTTTGCTCCAGTAGCAAGGCTTGAAGCAATTCGATTGTTTTTAGCTTTCTCTGCATCCAAGGATTTTAAAATCTATCAAATGGATGTAAAATGTGCCTTTCTAAATGGCAAGCTTAAAGAAGAAGTATACGTCCAGCAACCCCCTGGTTTTGAAAATGTCTATCTTTTAGACAAAGCTCTGTATGGATTAAAACAAGCTCCTTCTTAAATCATTACATGTATTTCATTTCTTTGTAAATTCTTTTTGTAATGTAATGAATTTCTTTCCACTTTGTTCTTTCTTTATCACCAGCCATTGTTCTGAATTCTTACTTAGGGGGAGATTGTTATATGTTATTTGCATGTAAAAGTATGGATTAGAAGCAAGTCTATCCAGAACACATCTTGAAGAACAAAGTAAACTCTCCAGAAGCAAGTCTATCCAGAAGACATATTCTTCAAAAGTGTAGTTCAGAGGCTTTAGTGACGATCCAGAAGATTAGGCATCTTTTGAATATTACTCAAGTTACTACACACGCGCCTTAATGATGTGGCAGGTCATTCTCTATGCGCGTAACTGAATCTGTTATAAACTTGCCTAGGTGTCAATACGTGATAGGCTAGCTGATTGAATTTTCTATTGTAATAGTATAAATAGAGAGTGCTTTCACTGTATTTGAAGCCGATAATCTTGGAGAGATCTTGAGAAAGTAATTTGTATTTCCAGTATTGTGTTCTTGGTGATCTTGAGTGAAATACAAATGATCGTTTGATTCATATTGTTATTCTCTTCCACTACTGTTTTATTCTAGTTTGATTGTTGATTACAATTGCTTCCGCTTACTGCTTATTTTATCTTCATAATTAACGTCTATTGAGTATCAATGGGGATCTAGGTTCCAGCAAACCCAGAGCTGTACATAGCGTTGCAGTTGGTATTGGAATTTGTCATTTTGAGAAAAATAGCGAGAATCGGTAAGAACAAATTAAGCAAGTATCGGTGAGAAAAATCTGAGAACTGTGAACTAACAATTTTAGAGCAATTTAGTTCAACTGAACTCGAAACTATAAAGATTAGTTCACATTTCTTGGATTTTAAAAGCGAAGTACCACTGAATTAGAAAATTTGGGCAAAATACTAAAATGTTCATAAAACAGGGCAGAATGAAAAGCAGCAATTAAAATCGAGAAATTCTAGCTTGAGTGGGGATTAATCCGAACTGGATTCAATCGAATAATCAATAGATTGATTATAAGGCTCTGATACCAATTCTTGGAAACTTGATCCCCTTTTCTACTCAAAAGATGTTGATCATAATGTATAAAATAAACAGTAAGCGGAAGCGATTTTAATCAACATTCAAACTAGAAAACATAAACTAAATTGGATGAAGAAATACATATCAATGAATGATAATTTGTATTTCACTCAGAGTGCCAAAGATTACAACACAGGTGTTAGACCTCATTCACAGAGAAGTATGAATAAGAAATGTACAAGTGCAGAAGATCAGGAGTTTGTCTTCTGATCCCACTCATCACAGAGACGCCCAGAGTTTGGAAGAACAACTGGACTTCAACAGAAGCATCAAACGCGCTCCTGATGACGTGGACTGCACACTTTCCGCGTAACTAGCTGTGTAACAGAATTTGTTACAAGCTTAACTTACGTGTCAATTTGTAATAGGCTAGACAGTTGACTTCTATCATTGTAATATTATAAATAGCTCCTTTTATGAATGAAATAGTTGTCGATCTGAAATATATTTTGGAGAGCTAATTGCGCATTTCATTCATTGTATTGTAATCGTCTTCCAGCTTATCAATACGAATTACCAATTGTTCTTCAATATTGTTCTTACTGTTCATATCGTTAATTGCTTTAATTCATAGATCTACTTTGTTTCCACTCATATTTCCATATTTGATCTATCAATTAACTGTTAGAAAGGGATCTGGGTTCCAACAATTGGTATCAAAGCCATCTAATCAATCAATTAATTATTAGATCTCTTCCATTTGGAGAAATCCCTCTTCTATTCGCAGTACTTTTCAGTTTTAAGCTACTGTTCGTAATTCTACCCTGTTTTACGAGAATTTGTTAATTTCATAACAATTGTTCTCCAAATCGGTGGTAATTTGGGTTTAAATCTGAAAATCAGTAAGAATATCGTTCTTTTTCAATTCATTTAAAATTTATTTGTTCTAAATTTCAACAATCTTCCTGTAAGTCTCTTAAATCCCTGTTTTCTGAAAATATGGCAAATTCAAGTTTGAATGTTGTATACACCTCCGGATCCCTGACCACACCACCTACTCTAATCCGTGGAGAATATCCACAATGGAAGATCCGTATGATCAATTTTTATGAAGGATTGGATGTAGAAGTTTACCCTATTGTTCAAAATGGTCTGTTTATTCCAATGACAACGATTCCAAGGATTCCTGCTACTACAAATACCGATGAAGTCCCTGCGAGACAAGTTCCAAAGCTGAGGGATGACTGGTCTGATGAGGAAAAGGCAAAAGTGCAATTGGCCAAAAAGGCAAAGAGTCTCTTAATCATGGCAATTCCAAATGAGATTTTTCAGTCTCTAGATTCATGTGATACTGCTAAAGAGCTATGGGATCAGCTGGAAAACATTCTAGAAGGCGGAGCTAAAATGAAGAAAAACAGAAGAGCTCAAGCTCTGAATGAATACAATAGCTTCCAGGCTATTCTTGAAGAGTCTTTGGAGCAAACCTTTCATAGATTTAATACTCTGATAAATCTATGCAAAAGGTGTGATACCGTCAGATCTAAGGAAGACAACAATGTCCTATTTCTCAAACGATTGAATCCAGAGTGGTCAAATCTCTCAATGTTTCTTCAAGCAAATCAGGATCTCGAGCAATGGTCTCTGCATGATGTATTTGGTACACTTCAAGCTCATGAGAAAGAGGTCGTTCAAAAGAAAACAAAAATTGGTGGACCTTTGGCTCTAATTTCTAAATCTAAAGGATCGGCCAGAAGGAGTAAAGAAATCGAGAGAAAAGGAAAGAGTAAAGCCTTCATATCAGATGTTATTCCAGAAGATGATTCTGACTCAGATGATGAGATTAAAGCTTTTGCTGATTCACCAGCACTTATTACCAAACAACTCACAAAAAAGTTTGGTAATAGATCTTTCCAAGGAAGCAAAAGATTTGATCGCCCTACTCCAAATTATGCTCCTAGACAAGAGATACAGAGGGCTGAGAAGACAGAGGCAGAGAAGAAAGAGGATGAACTGAAGAAAAAGAAGGATGTGTGCTATAGATGTGGTAAGCCAGGGCACTATTCAAAGGATTGCAGGGGAGCTCTGGACAAAGACAAAACGTATTACAAGAATAAATATAAGTACAATGTCGCTGAAAGAGCTCACTATGCAGAAAAGGAAAACTGGCTAGACGATGAGTCTAGTGGTGATGAAGCCATGTTCTACGGAATGGCTAAAACCAATGAATCAGAAGATCAGCCTTCTGAATCACCGGTTAGTACTCTCTCTGAATCATCTGAACTCGAAAATACCATTCTGCTTTTGTCAAATAATTTTGAAGAACTTAAGCAAAGACTTACAATTGAAAAGAAATTGAGAAAAAATATTGAACAAACTCTTTTAGTAACTCAAAGGGAAAGTGAAATTTACAAAAGAGAGATAGATCTTTTAACAGAAGAAAAACTGGAGCTAAATGCTGAAAATGAGAAGATTTCCAAAGTTCTAAAAAATACTGAAGTATAGCTCATGGAAGAAAAATTGAACTTCACTAAACTTAGAAGGCAAAGAAAATGAGATCAAAGCAAAAGAAAGTGACAGATTGAATTCTGTAGCACTTAAAATTTACTTTCAAAAAGAGAGAGAATTTTTATATGTTGAACTTCAAAACAAAAAGCTACAGATCAAAACATATGGATGCTCAGAATGTTCATGACTAAATAAATACACAAGTAGGGAGATCTGGACTTGGTTTCGATGATTTGGATCCCTACACATGTGAAAGGAGGTCCATTTTGAAATCTGTTTTTTGTCTAGGACAAGAACAGAAGCATGTGTTTCCAATTTTATATGAGCAATCTATTTTTAAAAAATCAAAATATGAAAATAGTCATCATCAAAGAAAACTCAAGTTTAAAAACATTGAATATTCATCGGGAAAAACAAATGTTGATCTGAATAAAATTCAAAAGAAAGGTGACATTTTCAAATTTGGCTCAAATGTTCATATAACTTTGAATCCAGAGGCTGATGCTTTTATTCCTACACAAGCAGAAGAAGAGATAATACTTGGTTTTGAAAATGATATTCTCTTAACTCTGGATAAATGCTTTAAACTTGAACATGAAAATGTTCAGCAAAATTTTTCAGAAAATCATCCAAAGATATTTCCTTGTTCTTTCATCGACTTAAATCTTCCAGAAACTCAAGTCAAATTGGAAATAATCACATATCCCTGGGAGGATGAAGATCAAAGTGATGATTTCTTTAATAACTCAAAGAAATATTTTTCAAATTTAGAAAACCAATTACTTTCTATTTACAAAAAGGTTCCAGAGGTAGTTAAGAATGAAGAAGCACCCTTCTTATATACAAATGAACCTTTGGAGATCAGAGCCTCTGGTCTGAATGTTGAAAAACATTCAAGTGGAATACCGATACTCTCTGTTCTTTCAACAGGACAGAGAAAACCGGTTTCCATTCATCCAGACTTCATTGGGATATGTCTTAAGGCCAAATCTTGTCTTGAACTTGAGAAAGAAGAGGGTTTTAAAAATAAATTGAATGTTCAGCAAAAATCTCTGCAATTAAGTCCTCCAAAGTTTACTTCTGCTCAAAAAGGCAAATGGAAATCTAATCTTTATGCTTTTGTTTCAGTAATTTCAAAATTTCCTGAGAAGGTTTATCAGAGAATGCCTCAACAGAAGAATACTTATGATTCTAAGCATAAGTCTAGCCAAGATAAAAAGTTCAATAGTACTACTGATACTAGTATAGACAGAAATAAGAAGAATTGTAATTATCATTATTCTAATGTGTTGGTTCCAGATGCTCTTCTTCACAGATTAATCGATTGAATTATTAACATAATATAAGCGGAAGCAATTTATATCGATTAGTCAACAGTAATAAGATTCGATCAAAGATTGAAGAACAAAATAACAATGTATTATAACCTGAATTGTGATTACAGATACATGGAATGACGCACAGTAAGTTCTTCAATTACAATTTCAATCGACTACTTTTACAACTGAGAAAAGATCTATTTATACAAATAGAATAAAGTAAAAGTCAACATCTTAACCTATTACAAACTGACACGTGTAAGAGATGGGAGCGTGTAACAAACTTAGTCGGTTGCAAAAGGTAGACATCCTTGATGTATGTGCCACGTCATATTCTTTATCTTGTGGTTCATACTTTCAAAAGTGTAACAATCTCCCCCTAAGTATGAAACCAGAAGAATGAAGTCTATTGAGAAAGGAGCGACCTCAGATACAATCTTTCCAATCTTATTAATGATCTCTCTGATTGATAATAAGTTGAGAGCCTTTTGATCATCTTCTCGATTACCTATGGATTGTGATTGTTAACATCAACAGAGATGAAGCTTTTTGCAACGTAAACGACCTCTGATGAGTACTTGTGTGCCTCTTTGATTCTGAAGAAGCTCTTCCTGTCTGGCCTTTTGAAGATCACCCCTTCCTCTGGGTCTATTAGTACTCTGCTGATTCTCATGTTGTTGATGCCTTCTAGATCTTCATTGGGTGCAGAGATAGCTAGGTTATCAACATTATAATTGATTCCTATTTGAAAATCTACCTGTCTCTTGTACCGGATGTAGGACTTCATGCATTGAATAATTCGAGAATAAGCAATTTGATCTTGATCATCAATTCTTCTATTCATTTGAGCCTTCATGAAATTCTCCAGAAAAATAAGATCAGAGGGAAAGATGGACAATAGATCATTATCACAGAAGTAATAAGTCTTATTATCTTCTCTGATAACCTCATAGATTGTGTACCAAATTTCTGTATCCTCAAAAGGTGAATGCTTTATTGCAGAGATTCGTTTGATAGGTACAGAGGAATGAACGTCCTTTCTTGCTTGTCTGTATGCCATGAATTTGTCCTTAATAGCATCACTTACATTGTAGGCGTTTGAGAAGTTGGGCAACATGAGATAGATTTTCTGATCTATAGGAGCATACATGTGCCGTTTGGTAATTTCCAGAATTGGTAGTTCAATTCTTCCAAGCCTCTGAATCTTTTGTCTATTCTCTGCTGCTTTACTTGACGATCCTTTAGCATTTACTCTTGCAGCTGCAACTCTTTCTCTTTCCATCTCTGCTTGAGCGTTTGATGCTTCTGCAGAGGCTCTTTCTGCTTCAGCTTTAGCTCTTATTTCAGCCTCAATTCGTTCTTCTTCTCTTTGTTTGTTCAAGGCTTCAACTTTAGCCTTTGATGCCTCAGCTCTGGCTTTGGCTTACTTTTCTTTAGCTATTTCCGCTTGAGTTGAGGAGGAATATGGTGTTTGTCTTGTGTTGCCTACAACCTCAAGAATGAATTTGGCTATCTCTGGATCTTTTGGAAGAGGCCCAGAGTGAGTGGCTAATGGAGTTGGAGTCAGAGGGGTTTGTGTATGAGAAGTTTGAGCCGGAGTTTGCTGCTTGGAGGATGATTGGTGTTTGGCTGAAGTAGATGGAGATGGCATTGGATTTGGATTTGAGCTTTCAGTGTTGGTTGTGGGTTTGACTTTCTTTGATTATGGTGCTTTCTCCCCCTTCTGAGAATCAGGGTCCTGATCCTCAGATCTTTTGCGTTTCAGTTCTGCTTTTCTGCAAGCACGCTCCTCCTTGGCCTTTTTCTTTTCATTAAAAGAATTAGAAAGAGAACTTACCAGACCTGTAAGCTGAGACAAAGAGGTTTCCATAGATGATAACTTTAAATCCACATGAGAAGTGCAGGTAGTTGTTTTGGAAACATATTTAGAGGAAAGAGAGTTGATGCGTTCAAGCATGGCCTTCTGGAAGACAGCCATATCAGATTTCTTGATCAGAGAAGATTCAGAAGTGTCTGCAGAGGGATGAATAGCCTTGATAATTTTGTGAAGATCGGCTACTAAGGAACTGTATTCATCAACAGAGATTGTGACTTCTGGAGTTGGAATTGCCTCGGGACTGCAGAGAATAGTCTCAGAAATAGCCTGGATTCCAGTATGCAGAGAAGAATGATGATCAGAAGCTTGGCTCTGATGAGTGGCAGCAGTGGTAGAAATGAGGTCTTTTAAGGCTTCCAGAGTCTGAGCTTGCTGTTTTTGTTCATCATGAATAGCCAGAAGCATGGCATTGTGAGAGTCCAGAGATAGTTTTAGATCCTCCACAGATCTCTTAATTTTATCACCAAATGCCTGCAACGCTGCATTGGTGACATATTCAGAATGGGTAACCGGTGCATCTCCAACACAAGGAGCCCCTTTTCTCTCGCGTGTAGAGAGCCCTCATTTACACCTGTTTTGACGTTGAGTGTGGAGGGACTTCCAACCTGTCGTTGAGGACTGTTATTAACAGGCACCTCTTCGGTTGTTCTGATTGTCTCAACAGAATCCTCATCATCAGAGGATGAGGTGTTGAAGACAATGTGCTTACCTTGATGGAGAGTAAACACTCCGGTAAGTGGTGCAACCTGTGGCTGTAACCCCTCTGATGGGATTTCATGAGCCTCTAATCTATCAGAAGATATGGACTTATCTTCTGAGACACCTAAATCGTTGTTGGTCACAGAGACATCAACATTGTGTGGGGAAGGTGTCGAGTTCTGGGGCAAATGAACTCTTATATTTGCATCATCATTCTGTTGAGAGAATGATGAAGAGGTTTCCCCGGTTGTGCTTGATGCAGAGGAAGAAGAAGTATCCTCTGATCGGATGGTTTTTGGGTGGTTTGGACTGGGTTGTCCTTGTTCAATGAAAGTAGATGGGTTGACATCTACCTCAGATAATGAAGTTACCCTTTGGGATGTTGGTGAGATTCGCTCAAGTGTGTCACGATGGACATCTGCAGTACCTTCTTTTCACAAGAGGTCAGCATGGGTAGAACCACTCGGATGTTCACTCAAATTATTTTCAGCCTCATTCTCACTTGACCCCTCACTTTCTAGAACTGGCTCTAAGTGCTCTGGGTAGAAAGTCTCTGTTCTGAGAAATTCATAGAGCTCCTATAGGATTGTAGATAAGAAGAGCTAGAGGGAATTAGGTTGAGCATGTACCTTGAAAGCTCTCTGGGAGAAGGATAGCCATTGCGGTCGATGGTCGGATGGTGAGTGCTCATTGATGCAATTTTGCAAAATGGTTGAACGAGTGGAGCCTTGAGAGCACCAATTGCAGGATAGGTAACCAGAGATAAAAATCTTGGAAACATCAGAGCTGGAAGAGGTTTTCCTTGGTTTTGATGGGTTACTTTGGTGTGTACAGCAGCTTTAATCTCTTGAAAAATGAGGCTTGCATAGTCCAAGGGGCGATTAAAAAACATGTCATACATGATAGTCAAAATGTTCCTGCTTGCTTGATCGAGAGACCCAATTTTACAGGTGAGACTCTTGTTCAGGATAGAAACTAAGAGATTCCACATTGGGGGTAACTGTTTTCTCTTAAACTCAGAAAGTTTGCCTATGGGTTCATTGTAACCAAGAAAGATAATGAAAGATAACAACGCTTCAGCAGAAGGGTTCGATTCTAGGGCTGGATTTGGAACTAATGCACCATCAAGTAGTACCTGTGAAGAGGGTAAATGAAAATACCTGGCTAATTTCTTCTTTGTAATGGGTATTTCCACAGCAGTATCAGGTTGATCAGGGTGACTGAAATTTCCAAGCAGGGTCTCATCATCTTGAATGTACATTGATTGCCACACTTCCTGAACGTAAATTTCAGGAACATTTGGGTTTGTCAGAGTTAGGGCTCGATTAAGGGCATGCTGTTGAAGAAATTCAACCATAATTCTGAATTCAGACTGGTAAGTATTTGGATCAAGAAGAACTTGCACATTGTTTGCTTTCAATGGCAGTTTGACAAACGGAGCACTTTCGGCAGTAGAATCAACTAGACGTCCTTCGTCATCGTTGATAGCTGGATTTGCAAGGTGAGAAGCCATTGATGAGAGTTGGAGAGAGTTGCAAGCAAGTTCGTAAGAGTGAGAGCAGTAACAGTGGAGAGGAAGAAGATGGGTATCTGAAATTTGGGGATTTTATATGAGACCAATTTGGAATTGGAAGGGGTTTGTGTATTGGGAGTAGAAGAAAACGGTTCAGAAAAGATGATGTAAGCACGCAGGCGTGGATACATGCAGTCACACAATGAATGACACGTGGAAAGTAAGAGTGATGAGTAAGACACGATTTTTGAAGAGAAAACTGAGAGGTTATCGACCTAAAATCGATTGATTATCCCAAAAGTAAATAAAAAGAAAATATAAAGCAATTTGTTGAGTAATTAATTAAAGAACAAATTGAAATATATAAATCTGTTTATTTAGAATTAAAAATCAGTCATCTGGGAAAAAATTTGATCCAAATGAAAGTTTAAAAATTTTTATGAAGAAAAATAATAAGAAAAATTTAAAATTGAATATAGAAATTTTTAAATAACCTTGACGGCAAGAGTTAAAAAAAATGTAGATATTCAATAAAATTTTTGGAATATTTTGATTCATAAATTTTTTGAAAAACATGTCAATTATAAATCATCATCTAGTATAAGTTTGAAATGAATCATAGGCGTTCTGAGAGACCTTGACGGCAAGAGAAACACAGAATAAGAAGATTCAGAAGAAACTTAGGTGGATGAAAAAAAATTCATAAGACAGCTAACTTAGTGTTAGTCTTTGAACAGTTTAAGAAACTCCCCTCTGAAAGATATAATTGCCTTTGCATAATATGCTCCCCCTTGATTTAGAAGTTCCCCCTTGAATACTAATCTCCCCCTTGAATAATAATCTCCTCCTTGAATAAAAAGCTCCCCCTTGAATGATAAGTTCCCTCTTTGCTTCTGGGATTGGCGCCTTTCTGATAAAACTTGGATGGAAAGAGATAAAATGCAACAAAATAACCTAAACCAGAAGCGATCAGAGGTCTCTGAGTGCTTCTGGATGAAGTTCATAAGACGATCAGAGATCTCTGATAACTTCTAAAAGTAAAAATTACATGTTTAGCATTCCCAACTTGCTGATTAAAAATGTAAAACGCTTCTCATCCAGAGCTTTTGTAAAAATGTCAGCCAGTTGGTAATCAGTAGAAACAAAATACATTTCTATTGTACCTTTTTCTACATGATCTTTGATAAAGTGATACCTAACATCAATATGCTTTGTTTTTGTGTGCTGAACTGGGTTTTCTGTAATGGCAATTGCACTTTCAGAATCACATAGAATGGGAATAATATCATAGATTAGACCGTAGTCTCTGAGTTGGGTTTCCATCCAAATGACTTGGGAACAACAGCTAGCAGCAGCAACATATTCAGCTTCTGCAGTAGATGTTGAAACACAATTTTGTTTCTTGGAATTCCAGCTGATAAGACGATTACCCAGAAGTTGACAGCTACCAGAGGTGCTTTTTCTGTCCAACTTACAACCTGCATGATCAGAATCTGTGTATGCCATTAAATCAAACCCAGAATTCTTTGGATACCAGAGACCCAATGAAGGAGATCCCTTTAAGTATCTAAAAATTCTTTTGACAGCAGCCAAATGAGATTCTTTAGGATTAGCTTGATAACGAGCACAAAGACAAGTGGCAAACATAATATCAGGCCTACTTGCTGTCAAATATAGAGAGAACCTATCATACCTCTGTAAGCCGTGATATCTACAGGTCTTTCAGAGGGATCAGGACCTAGTTTCATACTAGGAGAGATAGGTGTTTTCATAGTTGATGAGTTCTGAAAATGAAATTTCTTTAACATGTCAGAGACATATTTTGCTTGATTAATAAAAATACCAGAGGTACTTTGTTTAACCTGAATTCCAAGAAAGAAAGTTAATTCTCCCATCATACTCATTTCAAATTCAGTTTCCATCAACTTAGAAAACAAATCAACTTCTGTTTGATGAGTAGAGCCAAAAATTATGTCGTCCACATAAAATTGAACAATAGTTAACATACCTTTGCCTCTTTTGATGAAAAGTGTGGTATCAATTTTACCTTTCTCATATCCTTTGTTGATCAGAAATTTGGATAGACGTTCATACCAGGCTCTGGTGCTTGCTTTAACCCATACAGTGCTTTGTCAAGAAGAAAAACATATTCTGAATGTCTTGAATCTTTAAAGCCAGCTGGTTGTTCAACATACACTTCCTCTTTAAGATTTCCATTTAGAAATGCACATTTAACGTCCATTTGATAGACCTTAAAGTTCTTGTAAGCAGAGAATGCCAGAAAAAGTCTTATCGCCTCCAGTCTTGCAACAGGAGCAAAGGTTTCATCATAATCAATACCTTCTTCTTGATAATATCCTTTTGCCACCATACGAGCCTTGTTTCTGATCACAATACCGTCCTCATCTTTTTTATTTCTGAAAACCCACTTAGTACCAATGGCAACTTTATCTTTTGGTAATGGTACTAAGTTCCAAACTTTGTTACGCTCAAACTGAAGTAATTCTTTCTGCATTGCTTCTACCCAACTAGGTTCGGCTAAGGCTTCATGAACTTTCTTTGGTTCAATTAAGCTTCGAAAGTTAACATAGAAAGCTTCATTTGCTGTGGCGGATCGTGTTTTGACACCCTCAGAAGGATCACCAATTATGAGATCTGGAGTATGGGATTTAGTCCATTTCGTCATCCTTGTTTGTGATATTGGTTGAGCTTGAACTTCGGTGTCAGAAGATGAGATAACTTCATCCGGAAATATTGATTCTGAACCTCTTGATGCTAAAGGCTCCCCCTCAGATGATGGAATAGAAGAAGCTTCTGGACAATCAGATGTAACAGGAACAAAAGGATCGGAAGAGCTAGGTTCAGAGGAGGGAGGACCGGAGAAAGTGATGCCAGAGGCATGAAGAACTTCAGGTATGCTGTAAGAAGAGGTAGTTCCTATAGGTTCTGACACTACTTCTTCGCCCAGAAAGTCTTGAAAAAGGGCATCAATCTCGGATTCTCTGGATCCTGAAAGAAAATCAGAAGTAACAGTATTAAGTTTGAGTTATGAAGAAGAATATTCAGAAGTCAGTTGAGTTTGATCGTCGAAATCAACGTTAATGCTCTCTATTACTGTTTTAGTTCTTAGATTAAAAACGCGGCAGGCTCTGGAATTTAACGAATAGCCTAAGAATTTTGCTTCATCTGATTTTGGATCAAACTTGCCAAGTTTGTCTCTGTCATTTAAGATAAAACACCTGCAGCCAAAAATATGAAAGAATTTGACAGATGGTTTTCGTTTGTTAATAAGCTCATAAGAGGTTTTGAGATGCCTCTTGACAATTATGGAACGATTCTGAGTGAAACAAGCAGTGGCTACAGCTTCAACCCAGAAGTGAATTGGGAGTCCAGAAGCTGCTAGCATTGTTCTGGCTGCTTCGACCAAGGATCTGTTGCGACGTTCAACGACACCATTCTGTTGGGGAGTGCGTACAACAGAGAAGTTCTGAGAAATTCCATTAGCAACAAAGTATGCTTCAAGTTTGGCATTCTTGAATTCAGTACCATTATCGCTTCTTAGCTGTTGAATCTTTTGGTGTAAAAGAACTTGGATTCTGGTCATCATATTTTGAAGGACAATAGGAACTTCTGACTTTTGTCGAACAAAAGCAAGACAAGTATACCTGGAAAATTCATCAATAAGTACCAGAATATACTTTTTACCAGAAAGACTCTGAGTTGCAATTGGACCACAGAGATCGACGTGTAACAATTGCAGAGGTCTTATGCAAGAGTGATCACTTTTTGTTTTATGAGATGCTCGTTTGATCTTTCCCATTTCACATGCAGGACAGAGGTGATCTTTTTGAAAATGAACTTCTGGAAGTCCAGATACCAAATTATGTTTTACAAGCATCTCAAGATTATCAAAGTTTAAGTGAGACATTTTATGATGCCAGGGCCATGCAACCTCACTCTTTTTGGAAATAAGACATAAGGTTTCCTTACCATCCTTGGAGGTAAAATTCATCATGTATAGATTATCTTTTCTGTCTGCTCTCCAAAGTTCCTCACCTACCTTAGAAAATAAGTAACAATGTTTTTCATCAAAGACGACAAGTATCTTAGAATCACATAGTTGACTTACACTTAGGAGGTTATGTTTCAAACCAGAAACATGAGCTACTTTAGATAAGGTAATATTACCTTCCTGTAAGGTACTATAGCCCTTAATTTGACCCTTACCATTATCACCAAACGTTACAGCTCCACCACTTTTGTCTTTAAATTCAGATTCGACACATGGAATGTGTTAGATCTAATTAGCCCCAATTAGATAGAAAGTTTTATAAAGTTAGCATAATTAATTGTAGTCCATTTAATTGTAATTGTAATTGGACTTGGGCTTGGGCTTTGAAGGTAATGGGCCATATATAAGGAGTCTTAGGGTTGAGAGGAGAGGTGATGAGAGTCGACTCCTAATTTCGTGTGTGTGTTTTCCACGGTGTTCTTGGTGTAATTGCAATTCTCCAATCAATAATATGAGTTTGGCTTGATTCATCTCTTCCTCTACCTAAATCTGTATGTGTATTGTTCTAATAAGTGGTATCAGAGCCTTCTAATTAAGCTTTTGATTAGTCGATCCTTCTACACAACAGATTCAGGTAATTGATGATTATTTTATGAACAGTGGGTTTTTCTCGAAGAACAGTGTTTTCGGTCTCAATTTTTGGTGATTTGATCCGATTTTGACAGTATATCATGTTTAAATTGCTTCCATTATCTTAGACTATAAGTATGGATCAATTATTATTCAAAATTTTGGATTAATTTGAGCGTATTCAATCAGATCTGCAAAGTTTTTGAGAATTCTCTTACACGAACTGGTTTTGATCATTTATGGAGATTCTTAATGATTTACTACGTTCTAATCTGATTCGAGCTCAAGAGTTTCATTATTTATGTTTCTAAACATAATATGATCACCAATTTGAATATTTTATGAGCAGATTTGAGTTTCTCTAATTTTTTAGGTCGAACAGGAACTTATCGGATTTAGAAGGGATCGGACTTTGAATCTAAATTGGAACTTTTCAGATTTAGCTACAAATCCGATCACAATCGGACTTTGGTTTTGAATTGGCCACTGATGGATTTTGGGCATCATCAACGGGACTGTGTATGAATTGGTTCCTGAATTTTGATAAACCATAAGCTCTATACAGCTTCTGATTCATTTATAAAGAATGCCTCTGTATTTCCGAACTTCTGCAAAAAGTTGTGTAGCTTCTGGACATCTTTCTGGACCAGTACCTTCTGATATGTTTTAGCGTCCTGAACGAAGCTTCTGAATACATCTTCTGGATGATAAGCCTAAAAAATAGTGAAGCTTCTAGAAAGGTATGGCTTCTGGGGTGCATTTTCTGGACATCTTTTTAAGACAGACAGAAGCACTAAGAGGCTTCTGGATAGCTCTGGAAGGTCTGTAGCCTCTGATCAGAAGCACTCAGAGGCTTCTGAATGCCTCTGGGATTTTATGCTTCTGCAACATCTTCTGGAATGTTGTATCTTCTGAATCGGTCCTCTGAATTAAGCTTCTGAATAAGCTTGCTTCTGAATGAGCTTTGATTGACATCTTCTGATTGCTTCTGATCCGAATGAGTTCTGATTAAGGTTCTTCCTCATCCAAACTTTGGCACTTTCGGGTAGGTGCATTCAAGATCTGATGCATCCGGATAAGGGGCGCACTATGTATTTTCAAAAAAAAAAAATCTCGGAGCCAGCCCCAGACCCCGCAAGGGCGTTGCCCCCGTGCTAAGTCGTAGGAGGGGGGCACTGTTTTTGAGCTTTTCGCGTAAAGCAAGTGTGGCATCACTCTGATTTATTGTTTGCCGCATATTTGTTCGAGAAAATCACCGTTTCATTATTTCTATAACCCAAGACAACTTCGTGCTACATTGGTCAGTTCATAGCCCTGCGATATCATTCCTTGCATATTTTATATCGCGTATCATGCCCTTCAGCTACTGTTCGTGACTTGACTTGTTAAAGTCAAATGTTTGTTTTTTTGGGTTAAATTTCCAGCTTGTGAAATTTGAAGAGTCGGATTTGAAAAGTTTCCATAAATGGGTGACTGATTCAGTATTTGATTGGATTGATTAGAAGTTTGAGTTTCAGCAATCATTTCTCTGAAGATTTATTCTTGAGGCAAGACCGCTGAATGTTTGCAATCTGTGTTCTGACTTGATCACTTAGAGTATAGAGTGCTTGCAATCATTGTTCTGCACCGTTTTCTCAAGATGCTAGACTATTGAGTGTCTTCAATCATCTTTCTGTCCTGATCAAGCAGAAGGTTGAGTGTCTACAATCAGTATTCTGGCAACTTTATTTTGGGTTAAAGACTTGAGTACTGATAATCATTCATCTGATTATGAAGATTGGATCTGGATTTGGTTGGTCAATCTTCTGGAAGTTATGAGGAAATCAGCTTATCTTTCCAGTTTGAACAGATGTTGATCAAGAAGCTATGTTTTTTTTTTCATACTACTTCTCTTCCGAATGGTGTTTGTTATGGTTATCCAAGCTGTTGACGAAGTATTTCGAAACCCCATCCTTTGAAGATTATGAGCTTTATTCAAGGGGGAGCTTGGAAAGTTTTGAAGACCAGCGACACTAAATTTTCTAAATGAAAGCAAGGGGGAGATTATTTTAAGATGCTTCTTGAAGACACAGATGCTTCCTTTATAAAACTTTAGGGGGAGATTGTTAGATCTAATTAGCCCCAATAAGATAGAAAGTTTTATAAAGTTAGCATAATTAATTGTAGTCCATTTAATTGTAATTGTAATTGGACTTGGGCTTGGGCTTTGAATGTAATAGGCCATATATAAGGAGTCTTAGGGTTGAGAGGAGAGGTGATGAGAGTCGACTCCTAATTTCGTGTGTGTGTTTTCCACGGTGTTCTTGGTGTAATTGCAATTCTCCAATCAATAATATGAGTTTGGCTTGATTCATCTCTTCCTCTACCTAAATCTGTATGTGTATTGTTCTAACAAGAATGTCGTGGATGGCGCTTAAATTCTGTGGTAACTTCAATTTGTACGCCGTTGGTCCAATTCTTTTGAGTGCAGTTTCATGCTTTTGTCTTCTGTGTTCTTGATTGATCACTGTTAGATTATTGTTTTTCTTTTTCACTTTTTTGTATCGATTTTCTTCTTAGTCTTCCAAAGCCTCCCCCGATTCAACTCTTGGTGTGGATAAAAGTTTGTGGGTCTTATTCATTAAGGCGAATGGATGTCACATCTTTCAACTCATCACGGAGGAGCTCGTGTCCCTGTTCGTCATGATCAGTAGCTAAAACCAAGGTAGTCCCTGGAATTTGTATAATGATTTCCATGTTCTTTTTTCTTGATCGATCAATATTACAATAATGTTTTCTTCTTTAATCTTTCGTATGGAACAGGCTCTAAGAAATTGGTTCTTTATTTCAAAGGTAACAAAATCATTGATTAAAGACTTTAGATGGTTATTCCTTTATATAACATTCCCAATTGACCCGCAAGCAAAAACTCCGGATTGCTGAAACAAGGAGTTACGCGACCTCATGCGTGACTTGAAGCTGCGGGACAAGTCGCAGGACTCACTGTGTCCCTGCACTTTCCCAAAATCCACATTTTCCGACATTTTCACTTAAAAAAAGGCATTGAACCTGTACGAAACACATACAAATCAATCCTTTTAATTCCATGGATTAGCTCACACATTGAAAATATACATCATTCAAGAAGGTTTTTATGATTGATTTTCAAACCCTTAATGAAATGTGCTTTATAAAACATGAAGAAAACTTCAATACTCATCCAATACATCCCAAGGACCTAGCATCAATCAACCAACTAACCCACAATTTCCCAAAGCTTCCAACCAAACCAATGACTCTATAGAGGGAAGAAGATGAAGGAGATGGACATTCATACCTGGAATTGATGATTGCTCCTTTGTTTCCCTTGGATTTCTTCAAGCCCCTTCTCTTCACCTCCAAATCGCACCTCACACTACAAACACTATAATTTCAGCGACTCTTCCAAAATGAGAAGGGTTTCCAAACCCTTAAAGACCCATATTTACTCTTTCAGTACCTGTAGTTTAGGAAGTTAGGCTCCTTCCATTTTAATTGTAAATTTCTTTACAAAACTAGATTCCGGGTTATTACACCTTGAATGCTTAATGTGAAAGTATATATGATATTTAGAATTAAATTTACTATATTTAACTAGTTATGATATTTACATTTAATGTTATACCTTATACGTATCTATAGTCCATAACATTGTGATTTGTTTGTCTATAAATTTGGCATTTGCATTCTTGATCAAATCACATCTCAAAACAATCATGAAGAACGTCTCCATTTCCGTCCTTTTATTGCTTGTGAGCTTTTTGGCGTTTGGTAAATTTCTAACTTATTTATACATTAGTGCTTTCATTTTGTTATGTTCTAATAGTTAATCAGAAGATTTTTGTGGAACAAAGTATCTGGGACCCAGCTTGCCTCTCTTCCGGAAATGTACTAGTCCCGTCCATGGTGATACCTTCAAAAGCACTTTATCACCTACTTGGAACTCCAACGGGTTTCTTCGATTATCCGCATAACTCTTCTGACGGTCTCTTGCTGTCTTAAGTCTTTCTTTGATGGTTGAGATTTTGTCAGTGGTTTCTAGAATGATATCGGGAGTAGTGAACTGTCTATCTCCGATTTCCAACCAGCTAAGCGGCGATCTACATTTACGTCCATATAAAGCTTCATACGGTGCACACTATATGCTGGTGTGATAGCTGTTATTGTAGGAGAATTCAACGAGTGGCAGGTGGGTATCCCAACTCCCACTGAAATCTATTGGACATGACCGTAACATATCCTCCAGCGTTTGGATAGTTCTTTCTGACTGTCCATCCGTCTGAGAATGATACGCGGTGCTATAATCCAAACGTGTACCCAGTGCCTTTTGAAGAGATTGCCAAAATCGTGACGTAAATCGTGTATCCCTATCCGAAATAATGGAAGTAGGCACACCATGACGTGTAACTATGTCGTTAATGTAGATTTGTGCACGCTTTTCCATATTAAAATCTTCGCGAATAGGAATGAAATGAGTCGATTTGGTAAGTTGGTCTACTATAATCCATATAGTATCGTGCCCCTTTCCAGTTTTAGGTAGTTTAGTTACGAAATCCATGGTTATTTGCTCCCATTTCCATTGAGGAGTTTCGGGTTGTTGAAGTAGACCGGATGCTTTCTGATGTTCGACCTTGACTTGAGCACAAGTTAAGCACTTGCTTACATACTCAGCAATATCTTTCTTCATTCCTGGCCACCAATAGAATTCCTTCAGATCCTTGCACAAGTTAAGCACTTGCTTACATACTCAGCAATATCTTATCTTCCCCTGATTTTGAGGGGGAGACTTTAGATGCTGCTCCAGAAGCCACTTCTATGCCTTCATTTGAGGGGGAGACTTTAGATGTTGCTCCAGATTCAGAATTAATTTCAGATGAGGTTATCCAATCTTTTGAAATAGAAGTTCAAGCTCAACAAGTACCTCAAACTAGGATGACGAGATGGACTAAATCACACAATCCTGATTGGCAGTCCATCTGAAGGTGTTAAAACAAGATCTGCTACTGCTAATGAAGTTTTTTATGTTAATTTCTTTAGCATGATCGAACCAAAGCACGATCATGAAACCTTGCAAGAACCTAGCTGGCTGGAAGCTATGCAAGAAGAATTGCTTCAGTTTGAACGAAATAAAGTTTTGAACATAGTACCCTTGCCAAAGGACAAACTCGCAATTGATACTAAGTGGGTCTTCAGAAACAAGAAAGACGAAGACAGAATAGTGATCAGAAACAAGGCTCGACTGGTGGCTAAGGGGTATTGTCAAGAAGAAGGAATAGATTTCCATGAGACCTTTGCCCCTGTAGCAAGACTTGAGGCAATACGACTATTTCTGGCCTTCTCTGCATATAAAAACTTTAAAGTATATCAAATGGATGTTAAATGTGCATTTCTGAATGGATATCTCAAAGAAGAAGTGTATGTTGAACAACCTGCTGAAAGATGCTAAACATCCAGAATATGTCTATCTTCTCGACAAAGCTTTATATGGTTTAAAGCAAGCACCAAGAGCCTGGTATGAACGATTATCTACATTTCTGATCAGTAAAGGTTATGAAAAAGGTAAAATCGATACAACCTTGTTCATCAAAAGAGGCAAAGGTATGTTAACTGGGGTCCAAATCTATGTGGATGACATAATATTTGGCTCTACTCATCAGACAGAAGTTGATCTATTTTCAAAATTGATGGAACAAGAATTTGAAATGAGTATGATGGGACAACTAACATTCTTCCTAGGACTTCAAGTCAAACAAAATGCCTCTGCATTTTTATAAATCAAGCTAAGTATGTGTCTGACATGCTTAAGAAATTTCATCTTCAAAATTCCTCACCTATGAAAACTCCTATCTCTACTAGCACGAAACTTGGCCCTGATCCTTCTGGGAAATCAGTGGACGTTACGGATTATAGAGGTATGATAGGATCTCTTCTGTATCTGACAGCTAGTAGGCCAGATATTATGTTTGCCACTTGCCTTTGTGCTCGTTATCAGGCCAAACCTAAAGAATCACATTTGGCTACTGTTAAACGAATTTTTAGATACCTAAAGGGCACTCCATCACTGGGTCTCTGGTATCCTAAAAATTATGGATTTGATCTAACGGCATATACAGATTCTGATCATGTAGGATGTAAGTTGGACAGAAAAAGTACCTCTGGTAGCTGTCAACTTCTGGGGAACAGGCTTATTAGTTGGACATCCAAGAAACAGAACTGTGTTTCAACATCTACAGCAGAAGCTGAATATGTTGCTGCTGCCAGTTGTTGTTCTCAGGTAATATGGATGAAAACTCAGCTCAGAGACTATGGATTAGTATACGACAAAATCCCCATCCTATGTGACTCAGAAAGTGCTATTGCCATCACTGAAAATCCAGTTCAGCACTTCAAAACAAAACATATCGATGTCAGGTATCATTTTATCAAAGATCATGTAGAGATGGGCACAATAGAAATGTATTTTGTCTCTACTGATTATCAACTTGCAGATATTTTCACAAAAGCTCTAGATGAGAAACGCTTTAATTTCTTAGTCAGCAAGTTGGGAATGCTAAATATGTAATTATCTTTAATTCTATGATCATCATAGGATTAAGTAATAATTGCTTATTTTTGTACATATTTTTGTTGTCTTATTTTTTGTTTTATCTTATTTTCTTTATGATTCGAATTTATCTGAACTGTCCAGAAGCCTCTGGTCACTTCTGATAATTCAATTCAGAAGCGCTCATAAACCTCTGGACACCTCTGTTCTTCAAAGAATAATTCTTACTTTTCTGAACCAGGTGATGCCAGAAAGGGAGCATTACTTAAGAAAAGCAAGGGGTAGCAAGATGCAACTTTTGAGGTGGAGCATTGAGATCAATTCGAGGGGGAGCATATCACGTCTAACAGAAGTTAGCTGTCTTCTGAACCTCTCTTTACTTAAAAGTTTTCTTTGAATCTGCTTCTTCTGAATAACTCTTGCTGTCAAGGTTACTAAGAATTTTCATATTCAACTAAAACTCTTCTGAAAAGATGTTCTTCTGACATTATTGGTCACAAATTGTTTTCTCTGACCAGCTATTTTCTGACTTCGTTTTTCCTCTGAAATTTTTATTTTAATAAGTTCCTTTTATTTAACTCTTGCCTTCAAGGTTACTTAAAATTTTCTTATTTTATTCAAATTTCTTAAGAAACACTTGTCATTAAATATAAAACTTTCATTTGGTTCAAAACCGATTTATTCAATCAAATGTCTGATTTTAAATTAATTAAAAAGCTTTATTAATCTCAAAAATTATTTTATTCAACAGATTACCTGTTGATTAATTAATAATTTTTCTTATTAATTTCTTTTTAATTTTGGAGGGATTACTTAATGGTTTAAAAGCGATAAAACCCTTTAAGTGATTCATCAATACTGGTGCCAGTCATCATACACACGCGACCAAATTGTCCACGTGTCGTTGATCTATTTATTGCATGACTGCACGCCTGCGCGCTTCCATCAGCATAAACGAACCGTTTTTGCCCATCCCCAAATTAAAACCCTTTCCATTCTAAATTACACTCGAGTACTCCTTCTCTCTCATATATAAACCTCACAACTACAGTACATCGTCTTCTTCCTCATGCTATTACTCGCAAGTGCATACATATTTTATCATCATTTTCCCAAACACCCAAATTTCATCAATGGCGACCCAATCTGCTAATCTCAATGTCCAAGACGAAGAAGGAAGGTTAATCGACTCAACGGCAGATAGTTCTCCGGTCATCAAATTGCCATTGAAGACTAACAATGTTCAGGTTCTTCTCGATCCAAACACCTATCTGGCTGATTTCAGGGTCATGATAGAGTTCTTACAACACCATTCCCTAAACCGAACCCTAACTTTAACCAACCCAAATGTACCTGAAATCTATGTCCAAGAAGTTTGGCAATCCATGTTTGTAGCAGATGAAGAAACTCTTCTTGGAAACTTCAGCCACCCGGTAGAATCTGAAACTGCTGTGGAAATACCAATTACAAGGAAGAAAATCGCAAGGTATTTTCATTTGCCCCAACCCATTATCGATGTTGCAGGTCAAAAAATGCACAATCCTGCCCTTGAACAAAACCCTACCCCTGAAGCTCTACTTGCCTTCATTAATTTCTTGGGTTATAATGAACCACTCACGAAACTATCTGAGTTCAAGAGAAATAAGATACCTCCAATGTGGAACGTGCTGGTTTCCATCCTGAACAAAAGCCTAACCTGCAAAATCGGCTCCTTAGACCAGGCAAGCAAAACCATCCTTACAATCATGTGTGGTATGTATTTCAATAAACAACTGGACTATGCAAGTTTGATTTTCCAAGAAATGAAAGCTGATGTGCATACAAAGGTTTCCCATCAGAACCAAGGAAAAGCCCTTCCAGCCCTAATGTTTCCACGATTCTTATCTCTATTTACTTACCCAGCCATAGGGGCTCTGAAGGATCATCTACTTCAACCATTTTGTAAGATTGCCTTCATGAGCTCACATAAGCCTACCATCAACAGCAATGGGTATTCACCACCAAGGGCTCTCTCCAGGTACATGCTAAATCTTATCCCTGAAACTTCTCTTAATCTCATATCTTATAGAAGCTCTCTGGTATCCTCAGAACCGAGAATACCTACCCCAGAGCATTACGAGCCTAGTTTAGGCAATGCGGGGTCAAGTGAGCATGAGCTTGAAAAGATTTTGAGTGAACATCCGAGTGCTTCTCCCCTTCCTGACCTCTTAATGAAAGAGGGTACTGAAGATGTCCTCAGAGACACATATGAGCGAATCTCACCTTCTTCCCCAAGGGTACCCACATTTGCTGAGGTAGATGCCAACACATCTACTCTCATTGACCAAGGACTACCCAGAAGCCAACCGATTAGAGGATATTATTATTTCCTCTGGATCTAGCACTACCGGGGATTCCGCCTCTTCTTCATCATCCTCTCAAAAGGGTGATGATGAAAATATATGAGTTCCTTTGCCCTAGAACTCGCAAATAGCCACACCACTCATTGACGTCTCCGTGACCAACGAAGTCCTAGGGCAAGCAGAGGGTACGTCCATACCCGTTGATAGTATAGATACTGACGAAGTCCTATCAGAGGGGTTACAGCCACAGGATGCACCACTTACCGGAGTCTTTACCCTTCACCAAGGTAAGCACATTGTTTTTAGCTCTTCATCCTCTGATGACGAGGAACCAGTTGAAGCAATCATAACAACCGAAGAGGTGTCTGTCAATAACAATCCTTGAAGATAGGTTGGAAGTCCCTCCACACTCAACGTCAATATAGGTGTGAATGAGGGCCTCTCTGAACACGAGAGACAAGGGGCTCCATGTGTTGGAGATGCACCGGTTACCTCTTCTGATTTGTTACCAATGCAGCGTTTATGGCATTTGGTGAAAAAAATTCAGAGATCTATGGACGATCTAAAACAATCCCTTGAATCTCAGCAATCCATGCTTAAACAATCAAGAATGTAGAAAGATTAAAGAACAAGAACAAGAACAAGAATTGAATCACTGAAGTTGTATGTCGTATTGATTACTGAACAATGTTACAAAATGTGTATCTTTACAAGCTTTATCTATCAACGTTAGTTCTAACAATCTAACAAACTATCTATCTATATACAAATGGAAATGCTAAAGATACAATACAAAAATGACAGACAGTTTCAGAACTGGTTCTGAACTTCGTTAGAACTTCTTCAAAAGTGTCTTCAGAACCATCTTCAGATGTTCTTCAGAATCTTCAGAACTTCTGAAGTAGCCACTTCAGAAGTTATGCCTTAGGCTTTACTTTACTTGACTTCAGACTTTTGAACCTTTCTCTTCAGAACCCAGTCTTCTTTGGAAGCTACTTCTGATATCTATCAATCTCCCCCTTAGCTTCAAAAGTTCAAATCATACTTCCAGAAGTTCAAAATCTCTTTACATCTTTAAGAATAAGATTTATGTACTCCAATATAGATTCAATTATTCTGAGCATCTCCTTTTCCAGCTTTCTGTATTTCTCCCATTCCTCATCACTAAGTTTCTTTTGTCTTTTATTCTTCTTCTTCTCTAGTTTATCTATTCTAATCATAAGAGTTCCATTACAGCATTTGTGCAGTTCTTCAAATCCTACAAATAACAATCTATCAAAACACTTGCACACAAAGGGTGGGGGCTGAATGACCAGAGTACTTCTTTTGAGCTTTTCAATATCTGGTAAGCTTAAGTTTAGAGCACTCGTATGAACCTTTTCTTTGTTCATAACATAAGCCACTTGGAAATCTGTTTTAGCTGCCCAAATAAATTCTCTGTACAGGCCATCTCTGAGAACTGGGAAAGCTTTTCTAAATTTGGCAATAGAATCATGAAAGGGATATAAACTTTTGTATACTCTTAAGAGATCTCTGAGGTAAACATTCTGAAAATCAGCCTCTGTAAAAGTGGAAATCTCACCATGTTTTCTTTCAACAGTGGAATAAGCATGCTTGTAATTGTTTTTCTGCTTCAGATCAGCAGTGATTACTTTCACTATTGGACTTTCTTTTCGTACTTGACTTACAGGGAGTCTGATTTTTCTAATGATGTCAGAATACCATTGTCTCCATCCAAATGACTTCTGAATCCAGCAATCAATATAATTGAACTTTTGTTCATATTCCATGAACATTTCTGGGTGAAAAAATTCAAGAAACATGGTGAAAGCGTGTTCTTCAATCCTTTGCTCTTGTAAATGTTCAGATTCAGATTTCTGAGGAACAGGAGCAATCTCTTCTAGAGAGTTTTCATAAACTTTTTCTTTTCCTTTTTCAATTTCCTTCAGACTAACTTCTGAACTTTTCATCTTCTGAGAAAGTTTCTGAATTTTTTCAATATCTTGTTTCTTTGTATGAATCTGAAAATCATAGACATTAGTCAGAAGATAATCAGCTCCTTTGATTTGATTTACTCTTGTGTGCCCAGCCATAGAACTCTTTCTTACATAATCTCCGAAGAATATTCTTTCCTTGCTCATGTAAATTATTTCTTCTATTACATCAGATGAAGGAAGATATTGTTCTTCATACTCTATTAACCATTTTAGAGTAGAAGTTGAGTACTTTGGTATATCTGAAACAATAAATGTCTTTGAATGATCTACTCCTGTTCTGTAAGTAAATCCAAAATCTGGACTTGTGAAGACCTTTGTAATTCCATGTCTTTCAATACTCTCTGGCTCCAAGAGATTGACATTATTTAATCTGAATTCTAATGCCAGCTGAAAATCATGCTTAATTAGATTTCTGACATAGATCCCTAGAATTATTCTGATTTCAAAAACAACTTCAGAATTTTCTCTCTTGACACAAAAATTCAGAATAGTAAGCTTATCTTGCAACCTCAACTTGTACAAATCAAATAGAGAAAATTTTGTCAAATAACCATCTCTCCTTTCAGCTCCAAATTTTACTATAAACAAATCATTTTCAAGAACTTTAGATATACATCTGATTTTCTTGATCAAGGTTGAGTCATGCAATTCTTGTAATCCATGTCTTTGTACATAAGACCTTACCTTTGAAATATAATCCTTAGACCACTCATCATTCACATAGTCTTCTAAGGTTGCATACTTGAGATTTCTTCTATACATGCCATAATAATTATCTTCAGGAAAGATAAGCTGACTTTCTCCAGAAATTTCAAATATCATATCACTTTCATAAATTTGATCAACTATGGGTTTTTCAAGAACAGGAAAGTCAATCAGAGGAATGTTTATACAACTTCTGAATCTGACATGTGGTTTGTCTGAAGGAATCATTAAGATTTCATCTATAAAATCAAATGCCTCCATATGAGTTAAATCAATCTCGATCTCAAACCACTCAGCTGGTTGATTAAGAAATTCCTTGAAAATCATTAGTCTTTCATCCAAGAATCTACATTCCAGATTCTTTGGATGATTCAAGATGATATATATCTAGCAGTATTGACTAATCAACATCCAAAAGTTTTCAGAAATTTCATGATTTTCAATTACTCTTAGAACTTGAGGTCTCCAGATAATCAGATCTCTGTTCTCATCAATTACAACATCATTTTCTAACTCTATTCCTTCATTTACTTCCATTTCTTCATCAAATAAAATCACATCAGATAGGTCACTTGGCTCTCCAATTATGTCTTCAAAAGCAAGATACTCATTTAACATTTCTTCATTTGAATCAGAAACAACATCTGTGTCTTCAGAACTAAGTTTGTTTTCAGAATCCAGAGACACCTTTTCAGTCTCATATCCTTCTTCCACATTTTCTTCAGAAATGATTTTCTCAACTTCTAATCCTTCGTCTTCTGCATGTAGAATATCATCTATTGCTTCTTTCATCATTTACAATGTTCTGAATGTCTTCAGAAGTTTTTTCAGAAGATCTTTCAGAAGTTTGAACTTGAGCTTCTTCAGAGGACTTTTCAGAACTTTGAGCTTGTGGCATTGGAACATCTTCAAAGACATTAGGTCTTTTCTCCCCCTCTTGATTTTCAGGATCATCCTGATCATCAAGACTTCGCTTTAAAGTCTTTGCCTGAGAACCACACTCTAATGCAGAAATACGATTATTTAAGGAGACTTAAGAATTCTGAATAGCAGACAGTTGATTCAGAATCTGGGATATATCATCCTTTGTTGCAAATTCAGAAGATGTTGTCTGAGTAGAAGAAGATGGCATTGAAGTCTTTAAGGATTGAACTGTGGAAATGACTTCAGGAAAAGAATCCAGAATTGACTTTTGAAAAGTCTTGAAATCAGAAACAGTTGCCAGATGAAAATCATTCAATCTATCCACTACTATCTTCTCCTGTCCATCCAACCTATCCTCCATCACCTTACAAGTTTTATTCGTCAATTCCTTAATGTCCTTCTGAATCTTTGCAAATTCAGAAGTACATAAATCTTTGAATTCAGAGAATTCAGAATATGAGGGAAAGGGTCCAAGCCCAACAAATGATCTTGTTTGCAGTCCTTTAGATGAAGGTTGGCCTGTAGATGTCACAACATCATGAACCACATGTGATTATGTAAATGGAGCTTTGGATATGTTCATTCCACCAGGTCTTCCAACCAATCCTTGATATCCTGCAATAGGTATATCTATGGTTGTTTTGGCAATGTGACTAACACTTTGCTTGTATACATCTGAAAGATGTGTGCTGGTGTGAATAAAATCCACATTTAGTGGTTCAGAAGGCCCAATGTTGGATGGACTCTCAGACTCAAAGTGCTCAAAACTGTGAAGGGGGACATATATCCTTCTTTTTCAACAATAGGTTGATCCAAATGGGAACCTATTGGTAAATTAGATGCTTGCCCCATATGTGTTAGTGAAACATCCTTCTGTTGAAAGATGGGTGAGTGGCTGGAGGGGTTAACAAATTTTGCCATGGGCTCATTGGCTTTTTCAATATTACCCACCAAAGAATGTGGAGTAATAGATGATGTGGGTGCCCGGCTTAGAACAGTTGGTTCACAAGTTTCTTTATTTCTTACTTGTGTTCTCCCCTCTTCAGTTCTTTTTTTTACTCTTCTACCCAACCCCTCATTTTCATTTTTCCTCTTCACACCATGAGGTTGTTCTCCCCTATGAACAGCCTCCCCACTCTGCCTAGGAATTCTAGACACCTCACGATGCTCACCACTCTTGGTAGAATCAGGGGAAGAGACTACTGGTTTAGGTAGTCCCATTGATTCACAGTACTCACTCAAGAACCTATTTGATGATTTTACATATGCAAGTAAGTAACCTGGTAGTGGTAAAGCATTTAGGAATTGTAATTTAGCATTTGGTGGTCTGAGATTATCCATTGAGAAAAGGGGAACATGTACCTCATGAGTTAAAACAGGAATTGCAGGAACAACTTTCATGGCCCCTTTGATAAAGGTTTTAAAAAATCTCTGAAATGGGATGTAGTTGTAAGAAAATTTCTTCAAAACTGCAAATTTGAGTTCTTCAAAAATAAGAGAAGAATAATCATAATGCTTTTTGAATGCCACTACATGAAAGATGATTCTTCCATTTGTTGATGCTTGATCCAGACTTGAGCTTTTCCCAGACAGGCAAGTGTTCAGAATTGTGAATAGGCAGTACCAGATAGGAGGTAAACACTTCCTTCTGGATGAACTTAAAGCATTCAATTGTTCAGAATATCCTAACTTCATAAAATCTGAGATCATCTCAGAAGATGATGGAATAGGATCAAACGAAGTTTTCCCAACAACTTCATCCTCTTTTGGAAGAAAATGAATACTTCTAATATCTTCAACAGAAATGCAGACTCTGTAGCCATGTACATATGAAGAAATATCATATGTCTCTACATCAACTTCAGCATGAAACCACCATTGTTGCAAATATGAAGCAGGAACCAAGAATTTTCTGGATAGCAAGGCTCGAAGGGGATGTTTCTTCAAAATTTCAATCAGAATCATTTGATCTTCATTGAAATTAGTAGACTTAAGATTCAAGGCACAGTTGTTCTTCTTGATATCAAGTAGTTTTTCTTCAGGAACATATAATTTGGACAAATCAGGACCATCACTGCTTTGTGCACGAGATTGAGAGTCAGCAACACCAGCATTCGACTCAGAAGCTACTTCAATAGGCTCAATTTGAATTTCCCCAATTTTGTCAGTTCGCGGGTTAGGGTTAGGGTTAGGGTTGGGTTTGGGGTTTGGATTCGAAGGACCAGCTTCAAAAATCACAGTAGTAGTAGTGTCTTTCAGAATTTGTTCATCTTCTAGATTGATCTCCATTGATCCAACCATTATCTTCTTAGGAACTATTTTGAATGAATCATTACTTGAGGATCCATTACTGTCACTGAAACGAGACTTTGCAGATTGAACATTCGAAGTCGACATAGTTGAAAATGAGAAAAGATTTGAGTTTGAATGAAGATTAATGAACAAAGAGAGATTTCAGAGGGAAAGATTACTAAAAGTGAAGACGAAGATGAATCCATGGATTATAAAGGACTGAATAATCGTGATGGACACGTGGACAAAAGTAATAGTGATTAGAGTAGTAATCATCATTTATTCGGATAAATGAACCGTTTAATCGACGTGTTTAAGGATTAACCAATGAAATTAAAACACGTGGCGCACGATTAGTCTTTACAACCAGAAGAAAAGTTCTGAGAACAAGTTCAAAAACTTTAGAAGAAGTTCAGAACTTCTGAGAATAAGTTCAGAAGTTTGAATGAAATGATTCATAAATACTTCAGAACTTTCGAAATAAGTTCAGAACTTGACTTTTAACATTTCAAACCACGAAAATCATTTAAATCTACAAACTTCTGAAAAATATAAAATATTTGAATAATTCAGAAGTAGGTTTGAACAATATGAGGAAAAAAAATTTATCTTCAGAAGTTTGTCCATATTCTTCAAAAGTGTACAATTGGATCTGTTACCCACCCTTTTAGATCTTGGGTGTTATAGAGGAGTTCTAAAGACTTGAAATTGAGTATGACTCCTCCTTGAATCAAGAATAATTATGATTCTCTCCCTTAAACAATGCTAGACATCAAAGTTGTTAGAAATAAAAGATAGAGAAATGAAAAAAAAATCAAATATTGTAAGACAATCAATTTTTGAAAATTATGCTTCTGAATTATGAAAGATAAAGTTCTGAAAACTTAACTACATAAATTCTGAAGGTAAGATTTCTCAGAAATTTGATGAAATAAACTCAGAACATAAAATTTTTTAAATTTGAATTGATGCTTAATACTTACACAGACATATTCATCATACCCAATTTACTTACCAAAAAATTAAAACGTTTTTCATCAAGTGCTTTGGTAAATAAATCAGCCAATTGATAATCAGTCTGAACAAAAAACATTTCAATGTTACCTTTTTCAACATGATCTTTGATAAAATGATATCTTACATCAATGTGCTTAGTCTTTGAATGTTGAACAGGATTTGCAGTAATTGCTATGGCACTCTTTGAATCACAATATAGAGGAATCTTTTTGAATGTGTAGCCACAGTCTTTTAGTTGTGTTTGCATCCAAATAACTTGTGAGCAACAAATTGCAGCAGCAACATATTCAGCCTCTGCAGCAGAAGTTGAAACACAATTCTGCTTCTTTGAAGACCAACTCACAAGTCTATCACCTAAAAATTGACATGATCCAGATGTACTTTTTCTGTCTAGTTTGCAACCACCATGATCTGCATCTGTGAAAGCTGTTAGCTCAAAGCCAGAATCATTTGGATACCAAAGTCCTAATGAAGGAGAACCTTTGAGATATCTAAGGATTCTTTTAGCAGCAAGAAGACGTGATTCCTTAGGATTAACTTGATATCTAGCACAAATACATGTAGCAAATATTATATCAGGTCTACTAGCTGTTAAGTAAAGCAAAGATCCAATAATGCCTCTGTATTTATTCTAATCAACAGATTTTTCATTCAAATCAGGTTCTAATTTTGTTGCAGTGGCCATTGGAGTTTGAATACTAGAACAGTCAGTCATGTCAAATTTCTTAAGTAAATCAAAAATATTCTTAGATTGATTAATGAATATGCCAGTGGGAAGTTGTTTTACTTGGAGACCAAGAAAAAATGTTAACTCTCCCATCATACTCATTTCAAATTCAGTTTGCATGATTTTCTTAAAATATCTGCAAAATTTTGGATTTGTAGAAGCAAATATAATATCATCTACATATATTTGTATGAAGATCATATCATCACCTTCCTTTTTCAGAAATAAAGTTGTATCAACAGTACCTCTTTTGAACTTGGAATTCAGAAGAAAAGTTGTGAGAGTGTTATACCATGCTTTTGGTGCTTGTTTAAGTCCATATAAGGCTTTGTCTAATATGTAAACATGATCTGGAAATTCTTTGCTTACAAAGCCTTCTGGTTTTTCAACATACACTTCTTCATGAAGAATTCCATTTAAAAATGCACGCTTAACATCCATTTGAAACACCTTCATGTTTTTGTGAGCAGCATATGCAAGATAAATTCTGATAGCTTCTAGTCTTGCAACAGGAGCAAAAGTTTCATCATAGTCAATGCCCTTTTGTTGACAATACCCCTTAGCCACAAGTCTTGCTTTGTTTCTCACAACAATCCCATGTTCATCTTTTTTATTTCTGAAAACCCATTTGGTTCCAATGATTGATTTACCTTTTGGTTTTGGAATCAATCTCCAGACTTTATTTCTTTCAAATTGATTTAGTTCATCTTGCATTGCTAAAACCCAGTCTGGATCTTGAAGGGCTTCATATGGCTTTTTGGGTTCTATACTACTTAAAAAATTCACATACAAACATTCATTTGCTGTGGATGATCTTGTTTTTACACCTTTTGATGCATCACCAATAATTTGGTGAATTGGATGACTTGATGTCCATTTGTTCACATTTGGTAATGGTTGAATAGATGAAACATTGTTAAATGAATCATAATCATCAATGATTGCTTGAGTTTCAGTATGATGATTGATAGCTGAATGTAGATCTGAAGTCTCCCCCTCAAATTGAATATTCTGTACTGGTTCAGAAAGAGTATGCATAGGCTCAGAAACAGGGACAACAGGTTCACAAATGACTTGCACTGTTTCTGAAATAACTTGTACAGGTTCAGAAGTAGGAAATTATGAATTTGAGGTTGAGATAGGTGGTCCAGAAATATTTGATATTGTAGTTTCTGTAGATTCTTGTTCTGGAATACTTCTGAGTAAAGAAGGATTTTGATAATCTGCAGAAACATTCACAGAAATATCAAATAAGTCTTGGCATAAAGTATCTAAATTTGATTTAAGTAAAGTTTGAGATTCAGAAGTGTGATTTGTCTTGCTGTTTTCTGAATCTAAAATTTCAGAAACTTGGTTAAGCATGAGTTCTGAACTGTCTGGTTCAGAAGTCATTGTTGGCTCATGAAATCTAATGTTTGAAGTCTCAATGATTCTTTGTGTTCCTTGAATAAGTACTCTGTATGCTTTGGATCTTTGAGAATAGCCAACAAAGATACCAGTTGTACCCTTAGGTGCAAATTTATCTAGATGCTGTGTATCATTCAGAAGAAAACACCTGCAACCAAAGATTTTAAAATAATCAATAGAGGTGTTAGACCACTTTTTTGATGAAGTATGAAACAGAATTAAGTAACTAATATGCATCAAATGACGTGGCAAGCACACCCTCCGTGTGTATCTTAGTTTGTTACTTCCTTGCTTACGTGTCTCATTGTAATAGGCCAAGTAGTTGACTTTCAATGTTGTATTCATATAAATAGCTCTTTCACAGATTGTAATAGTATCGATTGAAAACACGAAATAGAGAGCTATTGTTTTGTGCACACTGTTGTCAATCATTCAAACGCAATTCAATATCAACTACAATTGTTCTTCATATTTGTTCTTACTAACCTTACTGTTAATCATAGGCAGGAAGGGCGCGGAAGCTACCGTTTCTAGAATGCAAGCAAGCTAGCTTGCTGACTCTCCTAGTGGTTTGGCGGCAAGGAAAGGGGCATTCGGGAAGCGACTAGTCGCTTCTGGCGAGGCTTCTAGAAGGCCGACCACTACATAGAGAGATCCATATACCAGTCATGAGCGATAGCGAAGCATAGAGAGGCGGAAGCAGTAGCTTCTAGGACGAAGCCGAGCCACTAGTGGAGTGGCCAAGGAGGCCTACTTCGCTTGTACTGCGCTCTACTGGCTCTAAGACCCAACGTTATAGGAGTAACCTACACTCGCTCGCTCCCTTTCATCCGATAGAGAGTTTGAATTCAGTGATTTAGGAGCATAAATGTACTATCGGGAGAGGGCAAAAGCAAGCCTACATTCTGGATTGGATACTGCGTGAATTGGTCAACCGGAATATGGAATAGGAAACTCTCTCCTTTCATAGCTCTCGTATTTTTTCCTTCCAATATTTTTCTATTGGAGCTTCCCTCATTCCTTTTATCGAGCATAATGATGCGAATCGGGCTTTAATGAGTTCTAACATGCAACGTCAAGCAGTCCCTCTTTCTCAGTCCGAGAAGTGCATTGT